>AWOL01S0034828.1:236978-248037 GCA_000715115.1 Nicotiana otophora
TATATATATATATATATTATTTTATTTTATTTTATACAACTATTTTCTTTTGGAGATTGAATACCTTCATATAAACAACTTTGAGGTATATGTTTCTACACACAATGTACAACCTTACCAATTTCCAAATTAACACCAACACCCCCAATGTAGGCTTTTAGCCTCATTCTTAATATTCAAGGAGGGACAGGCTCAAAAGAGGGAATTATTTCACAAAAAAGGGTAAAGGTAAGGGTTATGAGGTAGCCAAATAAAAGGTTAAAGGCTCAAATGAGGTTAACTAGTGATAGTATTTATGCAATGGTAGGATCGAAAGGCTAAAGAGGTTCGTTTCAAAGATAACAAAGAATGCCTAAGGTCATCCCTCCAAAAAACATAATTAAAATTAGCATTGAAAGACCAACCGGACAAATTCTAGATGATAAAAGTAAGCACGAGAATTATTTTTAACAAAAACTAATACACGTGACACATGAACTAATCAAGACGGATCAATTTCACTTCTTAATAAGAACAATTAGAACAATATCATGCCAACTATTGGGCAAAGAGTCACAAAATGAGCCAAAGAGTTATCACAAAAATTATTCTTCCCCATGCAACTTACTTTTTCAATTTACAACTAAAATTTGGAGGGGTATTCTTAATTCACACATCACATACAAGAGACTAATTTTATTAGTACCAAACAATCCAAAAGTCTCCACATAATAGAACAAGACTAATTCCCTTAAGAAAATTTTCACGTTGTCCATCATAGGGAAAAGTCACCCGGTTCAACACAAAAATATTCCTCGGGAAAGAACCGTAACATAAAAAAAACCCGAGAAAAGTTATTTCAAAGTATATTACTATTAAAAAGATAAAAATAATATAAACTAAAAATTACTTAAAGAGAATAAAATAAAAAATAAATTTAATAAAAATAAAATATCTAAAAAATATTAAATAAAATAGAATAAACTAAAGGAATAAAAATAAAATAACTAAAAACTACTAAAGAAAATAAATAAGTAAAAAGAATAATAAAAATAATAAACTAGAATAAAGAAATCGACTAATCTGCAATTATATAATCAATCACAAAGGCACATGATAAGCAGTAGGAGAACAAGCTCGGCAAGGGCACACAATATCAATATAAAATCCTGGGAAGGGCATACAATATCCATACAAAAGCATAAGCCCGACAAGGGAACAAGTTGAGCATCAATGTAGAAATAGAGTATATTCCCTAAAGCCACCCCAACTAAAACCACTGCAGTATCCTCACTGCACAATATTAAGATAAAACAAGAGTAGTTTGAGGGTTTCCCTAAGGTCTGCATCAGGCTAGCAGACTGAGGGAAAAAGCTAATCATTGTCGTGTGGAGCTCTCGACCTCGTCATCATCGGTAGCATCAGTATCAGCATCAACAGCACTCGACAAGAAGGAATACTCTTCACTGTCATCTTTGTCCTCGACTGGTACCTTCCTGTTCGGCTGCCCCCATTTGAAGACGACCTTGATGCCTCTCAACATCTTGATCATGAACTTGCTCTTCTTCTTATTATTCTCTTTCTCCTTGTGGAAATCAGCCTGAAGATCTACATGTGCCTTGGCCATGCTGCCATAGGCTTCCTCGAGCCTGCTAACAGAATCTGTCAACTTCTCATGCGACTCTGCTTTCTTCTTCTGGTTCTCCACGTAGATTTTCATTTCCTCCCTTGTAAAATACTCTTCTGTGGGCTAGGAGTGTGAGGGGCTACTAGGGAGCTGTGACACTAAGTCAGGGGTAGAGACAAGCTGTGAGTTTAGCATCCCAAATGGTCCCTCAGGCAGGGTTGTCTGTGAAGAAGACTCTGGTCTAGCAGAAGTGGTGACTTTATTTTTCTTACTCTTTACTGCACTACCCTCGCCCATTACTCTCAATGGATGAAAGGTTTTGTCGGCTGGTAGACAACGATCGGTGGTACACACCTCAACATCAGCCCACCTACACAACTCTGTAATCAGTGAAGGGAACGTCAAGCTTGGGCTGTTGTCTAGCAAATACTCTTTCAGCTCCTGCAGGATATAATGGCCGACATTCACATGAATTCCGTCTAGTATGCATGCGATAATCAAGGCTCTGGTGTTTGAGATATACGAAACATTTCCACAGGATGATACTCTGTTGTAGATGATCTAGAGCCATATTTTGGCTTCAGCTGTGAAGTCGGTAGCTCATGTGCATGCAGATGGCGAGGGCCATAGCACATAAACATTTAAGAATCAAGTGTAATTCTAGTTTTATGGCCCTAAATTTCCAATAAACGAGGAATAGTCATGGAGTACCAATGATTGTGGTTCCTTAGGTTGTTTCTTATCAGCGTGGGCGATAGCACACGAAAATCAAAGAATCGGGCAAAATTCCAGTTTTATGGCCCTAAAATGCCAAAAAATAAAGAACAGTCACGACAAAGCGATGGCTATTGTTTCTTAGGTCATTTTTTATGGGCCGACATAATTTTAGGCGATTCAGGTTCGGTCGCTCTGATGCATGCAGATGGCATGGGCTATATCACATGAAAAGCTTGGAATCAGGTGGAATTCGAGTTTTATAGTTCTAAAACACCAAACAACGAGGAACTGTCATGGAGAAACGATGAATATTGTTATTTAGGACATTTTGGATGGGCCTACAAAGACGATTTGGGTGTGGTCGACTGGATATATCAAGATGACGTGGGCTATATCATAAGAACATTTGGGAATCAGGCGGAATTCACACGAATAAATGAAAAACGATCACGGTGATGCGATGACTATTGTTCCTTAGGTCATTTTAACGGGCTGACAAAATTTTAGACGATTCGGGTTCGATCGCCCTAATGCATGCAGTTGGGTGTTGGCTATACCGCACAAAAATTTGGGAATCAGGCAAAATTCAAGTTTTATGATCCTAAAACGTCAACAAATGAGGGACGGTCATGGCGAAACGATGATTATTTTTCATTTGATCATTTTTTATGGGTCGGATAAATTTCAGGCAATTTGGGTCGGGTCGCCGGGATGCATATAGATGGGCGTGGTCTATAGGTACACGAAAATCAATGAATGAGACATAATTCATGTTTTTTGGCCCTAAAACGCCAAAAAATGAGGAATAGTCACGGCAAAGCGATGACTATTGTTCCTTAGGTCATTGTTTATGGGTCGAAAATATTTTAGGCGACTTACGTCCGGTCGCTCGGATGCATGCTGATGGCATGGCCTATAGCACATGAAAATCTGGGAATCGGGCGAATTCGAGTTTTATGGCCCTAAAATGGCCAAAAACGATGAACGATCATGGAGACTCGGGTCCGGTCGCCCGGATGCATCAAGATGATGTGGGTTATATCGTAAGCAAATTTGGGAATCACGCGGAATTCATGTTTTATGGCCCTACAACTCTAAAAAATGAGGAACGGTCATGGCGAAGCGACGATTATTGTTTCTTAGGTCATTCTTTATGGGCTAGCAAAATTTCAGGTGAATCGGGTCCGGTCTCCCGGATGCAGCCAGATGTCGTGGTGTCACGACCTCAATTTTTCTCCATAGGATGTTATGATGGCACCTAGTCTCTAAGACTAGGTAATAACCGAAATATCAAATAAACTCTTAATTGCTCAACATCTATATAGAATAATCTTCGCTGCTCAACATATACAATTTTCCCCAAAACCTGGTGATATTGAGTCACAATCTCTACAACGGTATCACAGTCATCCCTATACAACTGTATCTAATAAAAGAAGGAAACATAGAAGTAGATTGAGGGTGACTCCGAGGCCTGAAGGATGCTGACAGGTGTACCTTGAAGTCTTCGAGTATGAATCCAACCCACTGATGCATGGACTGGTAGGAGGTACCTGGATCTGCACAGAAACACTGTGTAGAAGGGTAACATGAGTATACCATAATGGTACCCAGTAAGTGCCAAGCCTAACCTCGATAGAGTAGTGACGAGGTCAGGACAAGGCCCTACTGGAACAAATAAGAAACTGAACAAGTATATAATAGTGAAATAATGACAATAATAGAAATGAGACAATTAATGAAGTACACCAAGAATAGGTACACTAAACTAAGGCAAATAATACTCCACAGAAGAAAATAAGGTATACTATTATACAGAACGAAACGATAGAACAAAAGTGATGACATAGAAGTATACATCAACATGAGTCACTACTTAGGTACCGCCTCATTGTCTCAAATCACAAATCAATTCACAATATTTCTTTATATCACTGCGGGAGCCTTACATTTAGTTTTGAAAATCATTTTTCCAAACTAGCATCGCGCGTTTTAGCCCACCTTATCACACCGTATAGCTTCTAGTAGTTCCCCTACTAGCCACGCGTATCAAGCCCACCTTATCTCACAACATGAGTTTTAACCCCCAAAACTCTATACCGCCGCATGCGTATCTATATCACAACGTATCACAAATAGCTCCTCAAGTACCCAATACCACAACTTGCCAAAGATATCAACAATAACAATGTTTTCACAATAAAGAGACCATGGCTCAAATACAATGTACACAAGAGTCTCAACAATAACAACCGGAAGTGAATGATTAACCCGAACAATATTTCACAACTTAACACTTTTCCTCAATGTGAATCACGACCTTTATAACTCAATACCAATTCCAACAACAAGATATACCAAGAATAACAACTTCAAGTAAGAATTCAATGGTTAAATAATGAATATGGAGTAAAGGAAAACAAGAATTTCAACTAAACATGTAGTGCACTTAACAACAAATAAGATCTTAGACAAATAGAGCATGTGAAATAGACTAATGACGGTGAAGATAACATGATAAGATAACTCAATAAAGGCATGAAAGGAATTACATAGCTAAAACAAGTAAATTTTCACATTTATCCCGTGTACACACTCGTCACCTTGTGTACACGGCTTCCACACATCACAATTATCACAAAGCAACACCAATCCCAAGGATTATTTCCCCCTCACAAAGTTAGGCAAGGCATTTACCTCAAAACACGCTAACTCAGTCCACTAGTCTGCCTTACCCTCGATTATCCAACTACGCACGGCTCGAATTTAGCCAAATCAACTTCATACCATAACTTTAAACTATAGGAAACTATTTCGGATAATAAAGTTACGATCTTTGTAGAGGAATAAAAAGTCAACCTTGGCTCGTGTCTCGGAACCTAACCAAAATTACAAAATTCAAACACCCATTCGATAACGAGTCCAACCATACAAGAGTTACTCAAATTAGACCTCAAATCGCCTTTAAAACTCAAACATTTAGTCTAGGAAGTTTTTACCATTGTTTCACAAATTTCCAACTCAAATCCCTAATTAGGTGATGAAAATGGTAATAGATTCATAAAATATAGTCCAATCCGGGTAAGAGTCACTTACACCAACAATCTCCTTGAAGAACCCTCAAAATATCGCCTCAGACCTACCTCTCTAGGTCCAAAATATGAAAAATGAGATGAACCCTCATTTTTGAAGTTATATCTGCTGCCTAGTGATTTCTTCTTCGCGAACGTGGAAGATGCCTCGCGTTCGCGAAGCACAAAAATTCTGCTGCCTAAATTCCTCTTACTCGAACGCGAGAACCCACTCGCAAACGCGAAGACCAGAGGATCCCAAGCTTCGCGAACGCCAAGCCTCACTTGCGAACGCGTAGACCAAATGCGTCAGTTCCCCCCAGCTTGCCTCTCTTCTTCGCGAACGCATGAGTTTCTTCACAAATGCAAAGAAAAAACTTCACCTGGTTCCCAAGTACTCTTCGTGAACGCGAGACCTCTCTTATGAATGCATATAAGGACACCAGACACCATAAAATCTGCAGCTCAACAAGTTCAGAAATGCGCGGAACATGGTTCGAATCACACCCGAGCCCCCCCATGGACCTCAACCAAACATACCAACAAGTCATAAAACATCATACAAACATGCTCGAAGCGTCAAATCACTTCAAAAAACACTAGAACCATCAATCGCACATCGATTCAAGCCTAATGAACTTATGAACTTCTGAATTGCAAAACTAATGTCGGTTAATACAAAAACAACCTCAATTGACATAATATTTTGCACACAAGTCATAAATAACATGACAGACCTATTCCATATTCCGGAATCGAAATCCAACCCCAATATCAATAAAGTGAACTCCAGGTCAAACTTTCCAACCTTCAACTTTCTAACTTTTGCCAATTCACGCTCAAACGACCTACGGACCTCCAAACCAACATCCGGACAAGCTCCTAAGTTTAATCACCACATGGAGCTATTGGAATCGTCAAAAATCCATTCCTGAGTCATCTACACAAAAGTCAAACTACAGTCAACTCTTTCAATTTAAACCTCCAACTTAGGGATTATTTATCCCATTTCACTCCGAAACTCGCCCAAAACCAAAACCAAACACCCTGACAAGTCACATAATCACAATATAACATAGAGGAAGCATTAATTACGGTATTGAGGCTAAAATACTCAAAACGACCCGCCGGGTCATTACTTCCTCCCCGTCTTAAAACAAACATTCGTCTTCGAACGAGTATAGAGACATACCTGATATGGTGAAAAGATGAGGATAACGGCTTCGCATATCATCCTCGGTCTCCTAATTCGCCTCCTTGACTGGTTGACCTCTCCATTGAACCTTCACTAAAGCAATGATCTTTGACCTCAACTTTCGGACCTGCCTGTCAAAAATGGCGATCAACTCCTCGACATAAGACAAATCCTTGTCCAACTAGGCTGAGCTGAAGTTTAACACATGAGACGGATCAGCGTGATACTTTCGGAGCATAGAAACATGGAATACTAGATGAACTGCAGCTAGACTAGGTGGCGGTGCAAGCTTGCAGGCCACCTCTCCAATCCTCTAAAGATTCTCAAAAGCTCTGATATACCTAGGGCCCAACTTGCCCTTCTTCCCGAACCTCAAAACACCTCTCATGGGTGAAACCCGTATCAAGAACCGCTCCCCAACTATGAATGCAACGTCACGAACCTTCCGATCCGCGTAACTCTTCTGTCTAGATTGGGCTGTACGAAGTCAATCTTGAATCAATTTAACCTTTCCAAAGAATCCTGAACCAGGCCTGTACCCAACATCCTAGCCTCACCCGGCTCAAACCAACCCACCAAAGACCGACACCGCCTAACATACAAGGCCTCATACAGAGCCTTCTGAATGCTCTACTGGTAGCTGTTGTAGGCAAACTCTGCAAGCGGCAAGAAGTGATCCCAAGAACCCATAAACTCCATCACAAAAGAAAGAAACATATACTCAAGTATCTAAATATTGCGCTCGGACTGTCCGTCCATCTGAGGGTGAAATGTTGTACTAAACTCACCTGAACGACCCTCCAGAACCGCGATGTAGTCACTAGTGGAATGAAATGAGCCGACTTGGTGAACCTATCCACAATCACCCATACCGCATCGAACTTCTTCTGAGTCCGGGGAGCCTAGCAACAAAATTCATAGTAATCCGCTCTCATTTCCACTTTGGAATATCTAGCCTCTAAAGCAATTCATCTAGCCGCCGATGCTCCTACTTCACCAGCTGGCAATTTAGGCACCAAGCTACATACATTAGGCACACACAACCTGCCCGACATCCGTAACACAACGTCATCCCCTATAGTGACTTCTTTGGAAATGTCGTGCTGAACCGTGTCCTTGAGGACAAGCAAATGCGGGTCCTCATACTGACGTTATATAATACGATTATAAATAGAAGACCGAGAAACCACATATGCCAAAAATCGACTCGGCTCCAAAATATCCAATCTAACAAATTGGTTGGCCAAGGCTTGAACATCTAATGATAATGGCCTCTCCGCTACCGGTCAATATGCTAAACTACCCAAGTTCTCTGCCTTGCGACTTAAGGCATCGACCACCCTATTGGCCTTGCCCGAATGATATAAAATGTTGATAGCATAGTCCTTAAGCAACTCTAACCATCTCCGCTGATGCAAGTTAGATCCTTCTAGTTGAACAGATGTTGTAGACTCCGGTGGTCGATATAGACCTCACAAGGGACACCATACAAATAATGTCACCAATTCTTCAAGGCATGAATAATAGCTGCTAACTCAAGGTCGTGGACATGATAGCTCTTCTCATGCACCTTCAGTTGTCTAGATGCGTAGGCAATTACCCTGCCATCTTGCATCAACACCGCGCCAAAACCAAAATTCGACATAGCACAATACACAATATAAGACCCTGAACCCGCAGGCAATACCAACATTGGTGCTGTAGTCAAAGCAGTCTTAAGTATTTGAAAACTCTCCTCACACTCCTCGGTCAACCTGAATGGAGCACCTTTCTGGGTAAATCTGGTCATACGTTCAACAAAAGATTAGAAACCCTCTACGAATCGGTGAAAATACCATACCAAACAAAGGAAACTCCGGATATCAGAAGCTGAAGATGGTCTGGGCCAACTCTGAAGAGATTCAATCTTCTTCGGATCTACCGTGATCCCATCACTCGATATTACATGAGCCAAAAATGCCACTGAATCAATCCGGAATTCACACTTTGAAAATTTTGCATACAATGTCTATTCTCTTAGTGTCTAGATCACGGTCCTCGGGTGCTGCTCATGATCCTCCTGGCTCCGGGAGTACACTAAGATGTCATGAATAAAAACAATGATGAATGAGTCAAGATAAGGATGGAATACACTATTCATCAAGTGGATGAATGTTGCTGGGGCATTGGTTAGCCCAAATGACATCATAAGGAACTCATAATGACCATACCGAGTCCTGAAGGCAGTCTCTAGAATATCCGGCTCCCGAATCTTCAACTGATGATAGCCTGAACACAAGTCAATCTTTAAGAACACTCCGTCCCCATGAAGCTTATAAAATAGGTCATCAGTGCGTGGCAATGGATACCTCTTCTCCACCGTAACCTTGTTCAAGTGGCGATAATCAATACACATGCGCATGAAACCATCCTTCTTCTTAACAAACAAGACCGGATCATCCCAAGGTGATATACTGGGATGAATAAAACCCTTATCAAGCAACTCTTGCAAGTGCTCCTTCAACAATTTCGACTATACCGGGGCCATGCGATATGGTGGGATAGAAATGGGTTGAGTGCCTGACAATAATCTATACCAAAATCGATATCCCTGTCTGGCGGCATGCCCGAATTATCCGCCGGAAATACATCTGGATAGTCCTTCACTACAAGATTTGACTCAATGGTAGGAGTATCAACACTGACATCTCTCACATACACTAGATACACATCACACCCTTTTCCAACCATCTGTCGTGCCTAAAGGAAAGACACCACCGTACTAGGAACATAATCCAATGTACTCCTCTACTCCAACTGTGGCAAACCTGACATAGCCAACATCACCGTCTTGGCGTGACAATTGAGATTAGCATTATAGGGCGACAACCAGACCATGCCCAAAATAACATCAAAATCTACCATACTGAGCAACAAAAGGTAGGTTGTGGTCTCAAAACCACCAAGACCAACTAAACACGACCAATACACACAATCAATAACAATGGAATCTCCCACATGCGTGGACACATAGACATGAGAACTCAAAGAAGCATGGGAGATACCCAAATTTTGGGCAAAGTAAGATAAAACATAAGAATAAGTGGAACCTCGATCAAATAAGACTGATGCATCTCTATGAAAACCAAAAACCTATGATAACCGAGTCGGATGCAACTGCCTCCGTCCTAGTAGGAAGAGTGTAACATCTGGCCTGGCCTCCCCCTCTAAGGAAACCTCTACCCACCCGACCTCCACCTCTCTCTAGTTGTGCAGGTGGGGTGTCAATTGGTGTGGTAACGACGACCTGAGAAGCCTGAGGACCCCATGGAATATGTAGGGCCTGAGTAGTCAGTGGAGGTGCACCCCTTCTAATTCTGGGGAGGTCCCTCACCATATGACGGATGTTACCGCTCTAAAAATAAGCTCTCAGATGACGTTGATGCTAGAACTGGCTCGGGCTTGGCCGACTGGAGTGACCGCTAAAAGCACCCCATGCAGGAGGTACACTAGACAGTGGCGGTGCATAATGAGCGACCTGAGGCCTGGGAGCGGCCGGAATACCACTGGAAGCTGGAAGTGCTGAATGATCATGATGGCTCAAATAGCCTCTACCATGACGAGCTACGGTGCAAGGGCACGACTATATGTGCCAAATTCTCGAGGCCACCCTCTCCTCTCTCCCGGGTCAACATACCGTCCAATCTCCGAGTGAAATCCACTACTTGCTGGTATGGGATGTCAGTCTCCAACTCTCAAGCCATGCTGAATCTAATACCAGGGTTGAGCCCCTCGATATCGATGAACTCCCTCTCTAACGATGGAAAATAATGCAGGTGCATACTTGAACAACTCGCTGAACCAGACTGCATACTCAGATATGGTCATAACACCCTGGCACAACTGCTCAAACTCTGTGTGCATGCATCCCTAAGACTATAGGGAACAAACTCCCTCATGAACATCTCTGAGAACTGAACCCAGGTGAGTGAAGCTACCTCGGCCGGGCTACCCAACTCATACTCTCAAAAACTGGGCGAGAGTCTCCTGAAGTGTAGAGGTAGTAATAGGCATCTCAGGTGCCTACTCTCCAACTGGAACTGCTAGTGGCTCCTCTATAGCAGCTTATGCAGGTGCTCTAGCTGCATCACATGGCCATCCTCAGCCTCTGTCCTATCCTCTCGCAACTCTAGCAGGGGGTGGGGTTGTCTAATCATCAGATCCAGCTATGCGTGTCTTCATCATCTGTGAGAGAATAGAAAGATAGAGATTTAGAATTCTGAAGTCAAATAAATTCGCACGATAAGGAATCAAAGATGTAAAACTTTTCCTAACAGTTCGATAGACTCCCGAAGAGAAGTACAGTAATCTCCGATAACACCCATTCGATAAAGAGTCCAACTATAATAGAATTACTCAAATTCGACCTCAAATCGCCACTAAAACTCAAACATTTAGTCTAGGAAGTTTTTACCATCCCCCCCCCCCCCC
>AWOL01S0034828.1:249174-263961 GCA_000715115.1 Nicotiana otophora
CAAATTTTCAACTTAAATCCCTAATTGGATGATGAAAATAGTAATAGATTCATGACATATAGTCCAATACGGATACGAATCACTTACCCCAACCATCCCTTTCCAGAACCCTCGAAAAATCGCCTCACACTGAGATCTCTAAGTGCAAAATATGAAAAATAAGATGAACCCTCGTTTTTGAAATTATATTTTGCTGCCCAGTGATTCCTTCTTTGTGAATGCGGAAGGAGCTTCGTGTTTGCGATTCAAGAAAATGCTGCTGCCCAAATTTCTCTTACGTGAACGCGAGCACCCATTCGCAAACACGATGACCAAATGATCTAAAGCTTCACGAACGCAAAGACTCATTCGTGAACGCGTAGATCAAACGCGTGAGTTCCCCCCAGCCTGCCTTTCTTCTTTGCGAACGCGTGGCCTTCTTCGAAAATGTGAAGAACAAACTTCACATGCCTCCTAGGTACTCTTCGCGAATGCAAGACCTCTCTTCCGAATACGTACAAGGACACTAGACACCAGATAATTTGCAGTTGAATAAGTTCCGAAATGTGCCGAACATGGTCCGAATCACACCTGAGCGCCCCAGGACCTCAACCAAATATACCAACAAGTCCTAAAACATCATACGAACATGCTCGAAGAGACAAATAACATCAAACAATACTAGAACCACAAATCGCACATTCATTAAAGCCTAATAAACTTATGAACTTTCGAATTTCAAAACTAATACTGATTCATACAAAAACAACCATAATTGACTTCAGATTTTGCACACAAGTCATAAATGACATGACAGACCAATTCCAACTCCCGGAACCAAAATCCGACCCCGATATCAATAAAATTAACTCCTGATCAAACTTTCCAACCTTCAAAACCTTTAACTTTCTAACTTTTGCCAATTCACGCCGAAACGACCTACAGACTTCCAAACCAACTTCAAGACATGGTCCTAAGTTTAAAATCACCATACGGAGTTATTGGGACCATTAAAACTCCATTTTGAAGTCATCTACATAAAAGTCAAACTACTGTCAACTCTTTCAACTTAAACCTCCAACTTAGGGACTATGAGTCCCATTTCACTCTGAAACTCACCTGAAACCAAAACCAAACACCCCGAAAAGTCACATAATCACAATATAGCATAGAGAAAGCAATAATTAGGGGATAGGGGCTAAAATACTCAAAACAACCGACGGGGTCGTTACACGTAGCACACGAAAATCTGAGAATCGAGCAAAATTCTAGTTTTATGTCCCTAAAATGCCAAAAAAGACGATCAGTCGTGGCGAATAAATGACTATTGTTCCTTAGGTTATTTTGTTATGGGCAGGCAAAACTTTAGGCGATTGGGGTCCGGTCGCCCCGATGCATATAGATGGCGTGGTGTATAGCACACAAAAATTTGGGAATCAGGTGGAATTCAAGGTTTATGGCCTTAAATCGTCAAAAAATGAGGAACGATCATAGCGACGTGGTGATTATTTTTCCTTTTGTCATTTTTAATGGGCCGGATAAAGTTTAAGCAATTAATGTCTAGGCCCAGATGCATGCAGATGGCGTGGGCTATAGCAAACAAAAATCAGGGAATAGGGCGGAATTCTACTTTTATGACCCTAAAATGCCAAAAATGAGGAACAGTCACAGAGAAACGATGACTATTATTCCCTAGAACATTTTTTATGAGCTGGAAAAATTTCAAGCATTTTGGGTTCGGTCACTGTATGCATGCAGATGGCGTGGACTATAGCACAGGAAAATCTGGAAATATGGCGAAATTCTAGTTTTATGGCCTTAAAATGCCAAAATATAAGGAACGGTGATGATGCAGCATTGACTACTGTTCCTACGGTAATTGTTTATGGGTCGACAAAATTATAGGCGATTCGTGTCTGGTTGCCCGGATGCATGCAAATGGGCTTGGGCTATAGCATACGAAAATCAAGGAATTGGGCGAAATTTCAGTTTTATGGCCCTAAAATGCTGAAAAGCGAGGAATAGTCACGGAGAAGCGATGAATATTTTTTCTTAGGTTGTTTTTAATGAGCTAGCAAAATTTCAGAGGATTTGGGTCTAGTCGGCCAGATGTGTGTAGATGGCGTGGACTATAGCACACAAAAATCTAGAAATGAGGCGGAATTCAAGTTTTATGGTCCTAAAATGCCAAAAAACGAGGAACGGTCATGGAAAAATAATGACTAATGTTCCTTAGGTCATTTTTTATATGACGACAAAATTTTAGGCGATTCATGTTCGGTCGCCCAGATGCATGCAAGTGGCGTGGCTATATCACAAGAATATCTGAGAATCTTGCAAAATTCCAGTTTGATGGCCCAAAACTGACAAAAACGAGATGGTCATGACTAAGTGATGATTATTGTTCCACAAGTGTTGTTTGATGGCACAACAAACTTTTAGGCGATTCGGGTCCGGTCGCCCACATGCATGCAGATGACCCTAAAATGCCAAAAATCGAGGAACGGTTATGGCTAAGTGATGACTATTTTTCCTTAGGTAGTTTTTTATGGGCCGGTAATGTTTTTTGTTATTCGGGTCTGGTCGCCCAGATAAATGCAGATGGCAAGGACAATAGCACAAAAAATCTGGGAATCAGGGTAGAATTCCAGTTTTATGGCACCAAAACGCCAAAGAACAAGGAACAGTCATGGACAAGCAATGATTATTGTTTCTTAGGTCATTTGTTATGCGTTGGCAAAAATTTAGGCTATTCGGGTTTGATTGCCTAGATGCATGCACATGGCGTGGGCTATAACACACAAAAATTTGAGAATCGGGCGGAAATTCAATTTTATGGCCTTAAAATGCCAAAAATTAGGAAAGGTCTTGGCGACATGATGACTGTTGTTCCTTAGGTAATTTTTGATAGGTCGGCAAAATTTTAGGCGATTCGGGTCTGGACGCCCGGTTGCATACAGATGGCATGGGCTATAGCACAAGAAAATTTACAAATCGAAAGAAAGTCCAATTTTATGGCCCTAAAATACCAAAACATAAGAAACGGTCATGGCGAAGTGATGACAATTGTTCCTTAGGTCATTTCTTATGGGCCGACAAAATATTAGGTGATTTGGGTTCGGTCGCCAAGATGCATGCATTTGGGTGCGTCCGCTATAGCACACGAAAATCTGGAAATCAGGTGAAATTTTAGGCCTTTCGGGTCGGTCGCACGGATGCACGCTGATGGGCGTGGGCTATAGCACACGAAAATCTGAAGACTATCATTGAGGAACGGTCATGGAAAAGCGATGACTATCATTTCTGGTCCGGTAACCCGGATGCATGCAGATGGCTTGAGCTACACCGCACGAAAATTTGGGAATCAGGCAAAATTCAAATATTATGGCCCTAAAACTCTAAAAACAAGGAACGATAATGAAAAAGCAATGACTATTTTTTCTTAGGTCGTTTATTATGGGCCGACAATATTTCAGGCGATTCCGGTCCAATCGCCCAGATGCATGCAAATGGCGTGGGCTATAGCATACAAAAATCTAGGAATGGGGCAGAATTCCAGTTTTATGGCCCTAAAACATTAAATATGAGAAACGATCATGGCGAAATAATGACTTTTATTCCTTAGGTCATTTTTTACGGGCCGACAAAATTTGAGGTGATACGGGGTTGGTCGCCCGGATACATGTAGATGGCATGGGCTATACCACACAAAAATCTAGGAATTGGGAGTAATTCTAGTTTTATGGCCCTGAAATGCAAAAAATGAGGAACGATCATGGAGAAGTAATGACTATTGTTCCTTAGGTCGTTCTAGATGGGCCGAAACAATTTTAGGCAATTCGGGTCCGGTCATCCTGATGCACGCAGATGAAGTGGGCTATAGCATACGAAAATATGGGAATTGGGCAGAATTCCCGTTTTTTGACCCTAGAATGCCAAAAATGAGGAACGTTCATGGAGAAGCGATGAATACTGTTCATTAGGTCATTGTGCATGGTATGATAAAATTTTAAGCGATTCGGGTCCGGTCACCAGGATGCATGCACATGGCGTGGGCTAGCACACGAAAATTTGGGAATCGGGAGGAATTTCAGTTTTATGGCCCTAAAACAGTAGAAATTGAGGTACGGTCATGGAGAAGTGATGACTATTGTTCCTTAGGTCAATTTTTATAGGCCGACAAAATTTTAGGCGATTCGGGTCCTGTCGCTCGGATACATGCAGATGGCGTGGGTTATAGTACACAAAAATCTGAAAATAGAGAGAAATTTATGTTTTATACCCAAAAATGCAAAAAATGAGGAACAGACATGGAGAAACGATGAATATTGTTCACTAGGTCGTTTTTTATGGACTGACAAAATTTTAAGCAATTCAGGTCTAGTCGCCTAGATGCATGCAGATTGGCGTGGGCCATAGTACACAAAAATCTGCTATTGTTCCTCAGGTCATTTTTATGGAATGGAAAAATCTTAGTCAACTAGTATGTGGTCACCCGGATGCATGCAGATGGGCGTGGGCACACTTGGAAATCGGGAATAAGGCGAAATTCTAGTTTCATGGCACTAAAAGCCAGAAAATGAGGAACGGTCATGGAGAAGCGATGACTATTTTTCCTTAGGTCATATTTTATTTGCCAAAAAACCTAGGCCATTCAGGTCCAGTCGCTCGGATGTATGCAGATAGGCATGGGCTATGGCAGACGAAAATATGGGAATCAAGCGGAATTCCAATTTTATGGCCCTAAAACGCAAAAAATTCAGGAACAGACATGACGAAACGATGAATATTGTTCCTTAGGGTATTTTTGATGGGGCTATGACTATTGTTACTTCGGTCATTTTTAATTGGCTCGATAATTTTAGGTGATTTGCATTAGGTTACCCGGATGCATGTAGATTATCGTTGGCTATAGCACACAAAAATTTGGAAATCGGGCGGAATTCTAGTTTTATGTACATAAAACGCGAAACAATGAGGAACGGTCACGACGAAGTGATGACTATTGTTAATAAGGTCATTTCTTATAGGCTGGAAACAATTTAGGCGATTCGGGTATGGTCGCCTGGATTCCCGCAGATGGCGTGGGCTATAGCACATGAAAATGTGGGAATCAGACGAAATTCCAGTTTTATGGCCCTAAAATGCTAAAAATAAGTAACGGTCAGTGCGAAGCTATGACTATTGTTACTTCGGTCATTTTTAATTCTCTCGATAATTTTAGGTGATTTGCATTAGGTTACCCGGATGCATGTAGATTATCGTTGGCTATAGCACACAAAAATTTGGAAATCGGGCGGAATTCTAGTTTTATGTACATAAAACGCGAAACAATGAGGAACGGTCACGGCAAAGTGATGACTATTGTTATTTAGGTCATTTCTTATAGGCCGGAAACAATTTAGGCGATTCGGGTATGGTCGCCTGGATTCCCGCAGATGGCGTGGGCTATAGCACACGAAAATATGGGAATCAGACGAAATTCCAGTTTTATGGCCCTAAAATGCTAAAAATAAGGAACGGTCAGTGCGAAGCTATGACTATTGTTACTTCGGTCATTTTTAATTGGCTTGATAATTTTAGGTGATTTGCGTTAGGTTACTCGGATCATGTAGATTATCGTTGGCTATAGCACACAAAAATTTGGAAATTGGGCGGAATTCTAGTTTTATGTACATAAAACGCGAAACAATGAGGAACGGTCATGGCGAAGTGATGACTATTGTTCCTTAGATCATTATTTATCGGCCGGATAAATATTAGGCAATTAGGGTCCGGTCGCCTGGATTCCCGATGGCGTGGGCTATAGCACACGAAAATGTGGGAATCAGACGAAATTCCAGTTTTATGGCCCTACAAGCCAAAAGATTAAGAACGATCATGAAGAATCAATGACTATTATTCCAAAGGTTATTTTTCATGGGCCGATAAATATATAGGTGATTCTGGTCCGGCCTCCCATATGCATGCAGATGGCGAGGGCAATAGAACACGAAACAGGTAGAATTCCAATTTTATATCCCTAAAATTCACAAAAAAGGTGGAACGGTCACGATGAACCAATGACTATTGTTCATTAGGTCATTTTTTATAGGCCGGCAAAATGTTAGGTGATTCGGGTCTGATCGCCCGGATGCATGGAGATGGCATGGGCTTTAGCACAGGTCATTTATAATCAGGCGAAATTCTTATTTTATGGCCCTAAAATGCTAATAAAGAGGAATGATCATAGCAAAGCGATGATAATTTTTATTTCGGTCATTTTTAATTGGCTCGATAATTTTAGGTGATTTGCGTTAGGTTACCCGGATGCATGCAGATGATCGTTGGCTATAGCCTACAAAAATTTGGAAATCGGGCGGAATTCTAGTTTTATGTCCCTAAAACGCGAAACAATGTGGAACGGTCATGGAGAAGTGATGGCTATTGTTCCTTAGATCATTATTTGTGGGCCAGATAAATTTTAGGCAATTAGGGTCTGGTCACCTGGATTCCTGCAGATGGCGTGGGCTATAGCACACGAAAATCTGGGAATCATACGAAATTCCAGTTTTATGGCCCTACAAGCAAAAGAATGAAGAACGATCATGAAGAATCGATGACTATTATTCCGAAGGTTTTTTTTGATGTGCCGACAAATATTAAGGTGGTTCCGGTTCGGCCTCCAGTATGCATGCAGATGGCGAGGGCAACAGAACACAAAAATTTGAGAATCGGGTAGAATTCCAATTTTATAGCCCTAGATTGCCAAAAAAACGAGGAACGGTCACGGTGAAGCGATGAATATTTCTCTTTAGGTCATTTCTTATAGGCCGGAAACAATTTAGGCGATTCGGGTATGGTCACCCGAGTGCATGCATATGGCATGGGATTTAGCATACGAAAATCTAGGAATCAGACGAAATTCTTATTTTATGCCCCTAAAATGCTAAAAAAAATGGAACGGTCATTGCAAAGGGATGACTATTGTTACTTCGGTCATTTTTTGTTGGCTCGATAATTTTAGGTGATTTGCGTTAGGTTACCCAGATGCATGCAGATGATCGTTGGCTATAGCACACAAAAATTTGGAAATCGGGCGGAATTCTAGTTTTATGTCCATAAAACGCAAAATAATGATGAACGGCCATGGCGAAGTGATGACTATTGTTCCTTAGATCATTATTTATGGGCCAGAAAATTTTTAGGCAATTAGAGTTCGGTCGCCTGGATTCCTGCAAATGGCGTGGGCTGACGAAATTCCAGTTTTATGGCCCTACAAGCCAAAAAATGAAGAATGATCATGAAGAATCGACGACTATTATTCCAAAGGTTATTTTTGATGGGCCGACAAATATTTAGGTGATTCGGGTCCGGATGCCCGTATGCATGCAGATGGCGAGGGAAATTTTATATCCCTAAAATTCCCAAACAATGAGGAACGGTCACGGCGAAGCGATGACTATTGTTCATTAGGTCATTTTTTAAAGGCCGGCAAAACTTTAGGCGATTCAAGTCTGGTCGCCCGGATGCATGCAGATGGCATGGGCTTTAGCACACGAAAATATAGGAATCGGACGAAATTCTTATTTTGTGGCCCTAAAATGCTAAAAACAAGGAACGGTCATTGCGAAGCTATGACTATTTTACTTTGGTCATTTTTAATTGGCTCGATAATTTTAGGTGATTTGTGTTGGGTTACCCGGATGCATGTAGATTATCGTTGGCTATAGCACATAAAAATTTGAAAATCAGGCGGAATTCTAGTTTTATGTACCTAAAACACGAAACAATGAGGAACGGTCATGGTGATGGGATAACTATTGTTACTTAGATCATTATTTATGGGCTGGATAAATTTTAGCCAATTAGGGTCCGGTCGGTTGGATTCCAGCTTTTGGGTCTGGTCGCCCGTTGTAATGACCCGGCCGGTGTTTTTGAGAGTAATACCCCCGATCCCCTACTAACTGCTCCCACCGTATCCTTTTCTGCTTATGTGACTTGTCGGGAGGTTTTGTTTTTGGTTTCGGAGGGTTTTGAGACACTTATTCCCTAAACGGAAGCATAAGCCTTATGATCTTGATCGTAGTCGAGACTGTGTGAAGATGACTCCGGAATGGAGTTCCGTCGGTTCCATTAGCTCCATTGGGTGATTTTGGACTTAGGGGCATGTCCGGTTTGTGTTTTGGAGGTCTTTAGCTCATTTAGGCTTGAAATGGCGAAAGTCAAATTTTTGGAGATTTTGACCGGTAGTGGACTTTTTGATATCGAGGTCGGATTCCGATTCCAGAAGTTGGAGTAGGTCCGTAATGTTGAATATGACTTGTGTGAAAAATTTGAGGTTGATCGGACATGGTTTGATAGGGTTCGACATCGGTTGTAGAAATTAGAAATTTCAAGTTCATTAAGTTTGAATTGGAAGGTGATTCGTGTTTTTAGCGTTGTTTGAAGTGATTTGAAGACTTGACTAAGTTCTTATAATGGTTTAGGACATGTTGGTATGTTTGATTTAGGAACCGAGGGCTTCTGGTGGATTCTGGGTGGTTAACGGACTAGTTTTGGACTTGAAAGATTTCAGAAGTTTCTGGTGTTTACAGTTACTGGTTTCTTCTTATGCGGTCGCGTAGGAGGAGATACGATCACGAAGCCTTGAATTAGGCAATCACCTTTTTGTTCTATGCGATCGCAATAGATCTTCCGCGATCGCGAATTTTGCGTGGCCATTGATACACAGACGCATAGCCCATTCCGCATTCGCAGTGAGGAAGAGAGGACCTGGGCAGTGGGAGGATTTACTCTATGTGGTCGCGCAAAGTATTACGCGATCGTGTAGGTCTATGCAGTCACTGGTACGCGATCGCAGGTGAGGTGACGCGTTCGCATAGCATGTTTTAAATATGTTGGAATTTTGTTCTACGCGATCACGTGGGAAATTCCGCGATCGCGTAGTATGAGCACCTGGGCAGAATATAACATTCCAAAATCGAGGGATAAGCCATTTTTAGCAAAACATGAGATAGGGAGCTCGCTTTTGGACAAGATTTTGAGGGATTATCAGATACATCGATTGGGTAATGATTCTTCATTTGTTTTGGGTTGTATCCCACTAATCTATCATTAATTTCATCATTTAATATCGGATTTGGGGTGAAAATTTGGGGAAAATGGAAAGAAGTTCTTCAACCAAGATTTTGGGTTTTGATTGGGATTTTGACATCGGATTTGGATAATTTTGGTGCGAGTGAACTCGTGAGTGAATGGGTGTTCATATTTTGTGACTTTTACTAGATTCCGAGACGTGGGCCCGGGTCAACTTTTTGGGTCGATTTTCTAATTTCTTGCTTAAGCTTTGATTTCATTAATTAGATTAGTTTCTTATAGTTATATTTATGGTATGTAATTGATTTTGACTAGACTTGGGCCATTCAGAATCGGAAATTCGTGGAAAAGGCATCGTTACCGATTGATTGAGCTTGGTTCGAGGTAAGTGGCATGCCTAACCTTGTGTAGAGGAAACCCCCTTAGGATTTGGTACTGTTGTGATATATGAGTGCCATGCAGGTGAGGTGACAAGTACGTACACAGGCTATTTGTTGAAAAACTCGATTTATTTTTACTAGTAGCAACTTGTTTTCCTTTAATCTGCGTGATACCGTTTAAACGAGTATTAGTCTGTTTTCATTCTAATTTGAGCTATTCCAATATGTGTAGTTATCCTGGTTAGTCTAATATCGCATGTCTACGTGCTTTAACTGCTTATTTGAACTCTGTGAAGCATGCCTAGTTGATTCCCTGCTTTTTCCTTATTCTTTATCAGTATAACTGTAGAAATCTTGTTGTTAACTGTTGTATTTGTCAGTTTGAGCTGTATATTTACTTTTGAGACTACGAGGCAGTTCCTCGGGAGTTCTCTCTGTATATTTACTTTTGAGACTATGAGGCGGTTCTTCAGGAGTTCTCCCTGCATATTTACTTTTGAGACTACGAGGCGGTACCTTAGGAGTTCTCCATGTATATTTATTTTAGGACTATGAGACGGTATCTCGAGAGATCCCATGTTGTTATTTCTGCGTGTTGTACTGTTATTTCATTGTGTTTTTCCTTTGTTGAACTCCAGTCTCTTATTATATTGTATATCCTCCTACTTTATTTATTTTATACCAGTGGGCCTTACCTGACCTCGTCACTACTCGACCGAGGTTAGGCTTGGCACTTACTGGGAAACAATTGTGGTGTACTCATGCTACTCTTATGCACATGTTTTTGTGTGCAGATTTAGGTTCTCATTATTAGCCACATTATCAGTGAGTCGAGACAGCATTGGAGACTTCAAGTTATATCTGTCGTGTCCGCAGACCTCGGAGTCCCCCTCTATTCTCTCCTATGTCATTTATCTTTCGTACTTCTTTTGTGAGGCTCTGGTGTATAGAGATACTAGTTTTTCTCCTGTAGCTTGTGACTTACAATATTCCGGGTTTTGGGAATGACTGTGTATTATAGAGTATTGGTTATTGTACATGCCGAGCGGCATTGTTTTTAGTTATTCAGTTATCCACTACTGTTAGTTGCCAAGTTTTATTTTCGTATTGTTATTTCCGCAATTTGTTTGGCATACCTAGTCATAGAGACTAGGTACCATCACGACATTATACGGAGGAAGTTTGGGTCGTGACACCCGTATTCATGTAGATGGCGAGGGAAATAGAACACGAAAATTTGAGAATCCGGTGGAATTCACGTTTTATGGTCGTATATTGCCAAAAAAGAGAAACATTCATGGCAAAGCGATGACTATTGTTCCTTAGGTCATTTTTGATAGGCTGGCAAAATTTTAGGTTATTTGGGTTAGGTTTCCCCGATGTATGCAGATGGATGTGGGTTATAGCACACGAAAATCTGGAAATCGAGCAGATTTCTAATTTTATGGCCCTAGAACGCAAAAAATGAAGAACGGTCATGGCGAAGTGATGACTATTCTTCCTTAGGTCATTTTGTATGGGCCGGAAAAGTGTCAGATGATTCGTGTCCGGTCGACCCAATGAATGCAGATGGGTGTGGGCTATAGCACACAAAAATCTTGGAATCGGGCGGAATTCCAGTTTTATGACCCAAAAACGTCAAAAAGTGAGGGAAGGTCATGGCGACGCAAAGATTATTTTTCCTTTGGTCGTTCTTTTGTGGGACAGATAAATCTTGGTCAATTAGGGTCCGGTCCCCCGGATGCATGCAGATAGCATGGACTATAGCACACATAAATCTGAGAATTGGGTGGAATTCTAGTTTTATGACACTAAAATGGCAAAATATGAGGATCGGTCGCGGAGAAACTATGAGGAACAGACTTGGCGAAGTGATTACTATTTTTCCTTAGGTTGTTGTTGATGGGTCGGCAATATTTTATGCGATTCGTGTTCGGTCGCCAAGATTCATCCAGATGGGCGTGGTTTTAGCACATGAAAATCTGAGAATCAGGCAGAATCCAGTTTTATGGCTCTAAAATGCCAAACAATGAGGAACGGACATGGGGAAGCGATGACCATTGTTCCTTAGGTTGTTTGATGGGTCGGCAAATATTTAGGCGATTCGGGACCGGTCGCCCAGATGCATGCAGATGGGCGTGGGCTATAGCACACGAAAATTTGAAAATCGAGCAAAATTCCAGATTTATTGCCCAAAATTGCCAAAAAACGTGGAACGGTCATGGAGAATCGCTGACTATTGTTCCTTAGGTCGTTATTGTTGGGCTGACAAAATTTTAGGCGATTCAGGTTCGATCGCCCGGATACATGCTGATGATATGGGTTATATCATAAGAAAATTTAGGAATCAAGTGAAATTCATGTTTTATGGCCCTAAAACTCCAAAAAATGAAGAACGCTCATGGAAAAGTGATGACTATTGTTTCTTAGGGTGTTTTTTATGGGCCAATAAAATTTCAGCCGACTCGGGTTCGATCTACCAGATGCATGCATATAGCATGGGCTATAGCACACGAAAATCTAGGAATCAGGCGGAATTCCAGTTTTATGGCAACAAAATAAGCCAAAATAATGAGGAACGGTTGTTGCGACCAAACACATTCACGCAAGTATACGTAGTCATCAAGTGATAGAGTAATGAGTAGAGTATCGTTCCCACAAAGACTTATGATTTACTTTTGACTGATTCAAACTCAAATAACTTATCGATTTAAAAGATTTCTCACAAAATAGATAATTGACTAATTTACTATCTAAAAACTATCAATTAATGATAACTATAAATCAACCACAACACTTTAGCAAATTCGGATAACAATCAGTAGGAGATGATATTCCAGGGTCACGGGTTAGCTAACAATCGTGTTGCGTTCTTGGCTAAAAATGACTAATTTATTTATCTAGATTATTGATTGACAGGGTTGATATTACTCATAAGAATTTATCGAGTTCTTACTCGCCTATTTAAGCTAACTTACTGCCTATATATTTATGGAATTGAGATTAACAAGAATGCATTTATACTTCCTGTATTTCAACCAAGCAAGGCAATTAGGTATATGTCTATGCTAATTGCGAATCTGTTCCCCCATGCCCAGGTTCAAGAACTTACTTTATTTTATTCTATATGCAATCTAGAATTCCCACTTTCGAGTTAAACTCTAGATTCGTAGATAGTATTTCACTATTAGATACTCAACAAAATAATTAAGAACAAAATTAAATAAACAACCCAATATGATAAAATCAAATTCGTCAATTTAAACTTCAAACATCAACATTTATGTATCACCCATTACCCTAGAACAATAGGGTTCTTAGCCACTCATGTTCATTCAATCATCAAAACTAATATTTTTAAACATAACATCAATGAACACTAGAGAAAGAATGGAAGAATTGCTCAAATCCGTGCTCCAGAATGTTTCGTACTTTTGTTTTCCTCTCCAAGTTAGGTCACCCCCTCAAAATCGTGTTTATTTGTGTATTTATATCTTGTAAAAATAACCCCGGACGAATATACCCTTTCCAACGTGAAATAGAAATTACTCTGCAATTTTTGCACAGACATGCTGCGCTGCACCCCCGCGGCGCACTTGTGTATTTTATCAGCGAACATGCATTTTTTCTTCGCCGGCCGTTTTTACATTGCCGCGTCGCGCCCTGGGGCGCACCATGCGGCGTGGAAGTGTTGATTTCTCAGATTCAAATTGTTTCATCTTCTTTTGGCCTCTAGACTTGGTACACGACCTCCGAATACGATTCCAGCTTAATTTATTGGGCTTTTACTCAGACTTCAAAGCTCCAAATTGATCGATTTAGCTCCAAATTAACTTTTGAACTCGGAATCACTTCTTGCAAGGAATAAAACATGTACTATGTGTAATTAACTAGAATTTAAGATCAGACACACGTAAAATGTAGTAATTAGAGTGCAATACTACGGCTAAAACATGGGTTTCTAGCTTAGCATCAACACCCCACACTTAGACTATTGCTCGTCCTCGAGCTATTAAACTACACTTCACCAAGGATGACCTTTTCATCAAACAACCTCCTTAACACACCATGCAAAGAATATTTAAAGTAGAATGAGCACCATATCATAACAACCCACCCTCAAGAATCGACTCAAAAGTACCACGCATTTCTCACAACCTGCTCACTTACTCTAACACGGAGGTCAAAGACGTTACCTTACCTTCACAAATCATGTGCCCTCACGCAAACAATAGAGAATAGTTCCACTCACAATATCGTTCAAGAACAATTAGGAACTCAAGATAGAAAGAATTAACTCACTCTCAGAATCAAAATTCATGTGCAACAGAAGACGTACCATAGGCTTACCCGTAGTGTATTACTTTACTAATCGAGCTCATTCAGTCAAGGATCAAGTAGGACTTTAATTGGTCGTAATTTAGGCTGCGGGACGGGTTGGATATATATAGATATAGTGGCTCCCTGAGCACTTTGATACATATACAATTTCACAATCCAAACCCCACTTTTATGTTGAACTAACCCCGACCTTTATACATGATAGCATCAAACTCCCCAGATCTTTAAGCATAAACAAGATAAGAAATACCACTGGCAAAAGTTCACATTTTTTTTTTCAATTTTCTACCAGTGACTATCACAATTTTATTTTTATTTTATTTTATTTTATTCAAACACTGCACCTTTCTCCTTTTTCTATAGTTCCACTCAAAAACCCAAACCAACCTCCACTTTATCTTTTACAAAGTTCATTAAAATTCAAGTGCTTATGAGAGGTGAACAGGTTCAAATATATTATTAATTCAAACAATTGTGTGAGGCTTGTAATGTGGTTGCCAAAGAAACAGGATTACAGGCTCAAAGGAGTTAACTAAGATACATTCAATCAGGTAGGTCACAGACATATAACTGGCTCAACAAATAAATGCCTATATCCCTTCCTAGACTAAATAAGACTACTCTTTCGCTTTGCATACACACATGGCAAGTTCTAGACATCAAATGCAATGCACAGAATATCACAAAAACCTCACTCACACATTGGCACATAACTCACTTAGGATTAGAATTTTCCTGACTCTCTATTCAAAGTAGTTAAGCAAAGTTATAATCAGACAATTTAAGGCACTTATTTAAGAGTCAAGAATTGAGCCTAGGTGTTACAACTAAGGCACTTACCACTCTCAAGGCATAAGCAGTCAAGGAAATTGATTCTTTAAATTAGCACCGTGACTTGAAATTCTTTATTCCTATATAATAAAAAGATTTAACTACACCCGGTTCAAAGAAATATCAAGGGGGAATTGTTACACTATCTAATATATATATATATATATATATATATATA
>AWOL01S0034828.1:266234-293781 GCA_000715115.1 Nicotiana otophora
TTTCGACTTCATCTCCCTATAGAAAATAATCGACGAAATCCATCGTCGAGAAGAGTCGAAACTAAACCTTTAATTACTAACTATTACAGGCCGATAGAATTCAGAATTATAGTTTACAGACCATATTGTCTACGAAAGCAAGCAACAAACCAAACAAAATCAACTGGAAAATAGAAAAAAAAACAAATACAAATACAAATACAATCAAACAGGAGCACCCCATCCCACACTTAAGAGATTGCAGTGTTCCCAATGCAAAACAGTAAAATCAAGAGTGAAAACGTGAATCCCCTGAGGCCCGTGGCCTAATAATCAGCACCATCAAAGGTGCTCAAATACTCCTCATCATCGGAGGGAACGAACTTAACATCCTCATCTGGGGGCAACTGTCCTCCTCTCGCCAATCCCAACCACTGCTGAGTGACAACAGAAAGGGGGTGATATTGCTGCAACTCCTAAAATTCAGTCTCCCCCCTTTCAGAGCAAAGTTGCAACTCAGCAAACAGTAGTTGTAGTGTCTCCTCAACACGAACAAGCCTCTGGTCCGAATTAACAGCAGCAACAGGTGGATCTATCACTGACGTGACATCATAGGCCTTGATAGGATATTTCACTAGGATGGTCCGGTCATAGTGAAACTCCTCCTCTATAAGGTGCGCCCAAAACAACTGAGTGATCATACTAGGGTAGTCTAGGCGGCGCTCCCCAAGTGGTCGCACTTTATCCATGTGCGACATCATGATTTTTCCAAGATCCATTTGCATCTGTGTCAACAAGGCATATATCAAACACACTTCCAGCCGTGGGACATCAATGTCACTTTGAGTGGGCATGATCTTAGAATTAATTAACCGCAAAACAACCCTAGTTGGACGCTGGAATGTTCCCTTCTTCATGTCCTTGTGGAATTCATTCACATCTCGCGTCTATGTAGCAGAAGAGTCAGTGCCACAAAGTTGTCGGCGGATAGCCGAATCGTCTGGCCGACGGAGAAACCTAAAAGAGTTTGTAGGAATGCTTTGTGAAGCCCATAATCCAATTGATCACTTTGGAAGAGAATGGAATCACTTTACCTCTTACCCCCACTTCATACACAACATCCAGGCTGGCCTCATGTTGCCAATTGGCATAAAATTCCTTGACCAGGTTCACGTTCACCGCATCACCTAGACGGAACAGACTGTCAAAACCCAAAGCCCGGATGTGCTTGTCATGCTACCTCTTTGTCTTTTCTTTATTCAATTTGGCATTTTCATACGCGTTCAATCTAAACTCATCAAGCTCGTTATAGTAACCTCTTCTCACCGGCTAAGTCCATATCCATATTTAGCTTTTTAATAACCCAATAAGCTTTGTGTTCAAGTTCGACGGTCAAGTGGCATGCCTTCCCATAAACTAACCTATACGGAGAAGTTCCTATGGGGGTCTTGTATGCAGTTCGATATGCCTATAATGCGTCATCCAGCTTCCCGTCCCAGTCTTTTCTATTTCCACTTACTGTTTTTTCCAGAATTTGCTTTACCTCTCTGTTTAACACTTCCACTTGACCATTAATTTGTGGATGATAGGCAGTGGAAACCTTGTGCTTAACTCCATACTTCACTAGAATATTATTCAACAATTTGTTGTAGAAGTGAGTTCCTCCGTCGCTTATCAACACTCTTGGAGTCCCAAAGCGTGTGAAGATATGCTTCTTTACAAACTTTACCACTACCTTTGCATCATTAGTAAGACGAGCAATGGCCTCCACCCACTTAGAATCATAGTCGAACTCCACCAAGATTTACTTGAGACCATTAGAATATGGGAACGGTCCAATGAAATCAATCCCCCAAACATCAAAAAGCTCTGCTACCAGAATGTTTTGCAAAGGCATCTCGTGCTTCTTCGTGATTGTTCCGGTTCTTTGGAACATGTCATACTTTTTAACAAAGGCATGTGTATCCTTAAACAATTTTGGCCAATAGAAACCTGATTGTAGCACTTTTGGGCGGTTTTATCCCTACCGTGATGACCTCCGTATGGCGAAACATGACAGTCGTGCAATATTGCATTCATCTCCTCCTCAGGGACACACCTTCGTACCAACTGATCTGTGCACTGCCTATATAAGAATGGCTCATCCCACATGTAGAAATGCACATCATGTAGGAACCTTATTCTATTATCGGGTGTCAATTCTGGTGGCGTCACCCCGCTTGCAATAAAATTCACATAATATGCATTCCATGGGGCTTCACTTGAGGTAATTGCTAATAAATGCTCATCGGGAAATGTTTCTTTGATTGAGCCTCTATCAGCTACATGTCTCCGATTTTCTAAATTGGACAAGTGATCAGCCACTTGATTCTTTTTCCTTTTTCGATCTCGGATCTCTAAGTCAAATTCTTGCAAGAGGAGGACCCAACAAATCAGCCTTGGCTTGGCGTGTTTCTTTTCAAACAAGTATCTGATAGCTGAATGATCTGTGTAAACGATGACTTTGGTTCCCACTAGATAGGATTTGAACTTGTCAAACGTCCACACCACTACAAGCAATTCTTTTCAGTAACTGTGTAATTCATCTGGGCTGGATTCAGAGTTTTGCTCGCATAATAAATGTAGTGAAAGCTTTTATCCCTCATTTGCCCCAAAACAGCTCCGATTTCTATGTCACTTGCATTGCATATCAACTCAAATGGCTGCTCCCAATCTGGGGCAATGATAATTGGTGCAGTCACCAACTTTCCCTTCAGCTCCTCAAATGCTTTCAGACAGGCATCATCAAACTTGAAGGGGGCATCTTTCTCAAGAAGCCTGCACAAAGGAGAAGAAATGTTTGAAAAATCCTTAATGAAACGCCGATAAAAACCTGCATGGCCCAATTAACTGCGAATGCCTTTGACAGATGTCGATGGCAACAATTTTTTAATCGCTTCCACCCTTGCTTTGTTAACCTGCAAACCATTTTTTGACACTTTGTACCCCAAGACTATACCTTCACGTACAATGGAATGGCACTTTTCCCAGTTTAGTACCAAGTTCGTCTCTTCACACCTAGCATGCACTTTATCAAGGTTCATTAGACAATTATCAAAAGAACACCCAAACACAGAAAAATCATCCATGAACACTTCTACGAACCTTTCAACCATGTCAGTAAAAATAGCCATCAAACACCATTGAAAACTCGCAGGTGCATTACAGAGACCAAAGGGCATTCTTTTGAACGCATGTGTGCCATAAGGACACGTAAATGTGGTTTTCTCTTGGTCCTCTGGGGCTATAGCAATCTGATTATAGCCCGAATAACCATCTAGGAAATAGTAGTATTCCTGGCCAGCTAATCTATCAAGCATTTGGTTAATAAAGGGGAGGGGAAAATGGTCCTTTTGGGTGGCTTTGTTCAATTTTCTATAATCTATGCAAATTCTCCACCGAGTGACGGTTCTTGTAGGAATTAAGTCATTATTTTCATTAACCACTACAGTCATTCCCCCTTTCTTAGGCACACATTGGACGAGGCTTACCCATTTGCTATCAGAGATTGGAAATACAATACCTGCATCAAGCCACTTAATCACTTCTTTTCTTACCACCTCTTTCATGATTGGTTTTAGGTGGCATTGTTTCTCTACACTTTTCTTGTGTCCGTCCTCCGTGAGGATTTTATGCATGCATAAAGCTGGACTAATGACTCTAATGTCGGACATCGTCCACCCAATTGCTCGCTTGCGCTCACGTAGCACTCTTAACAGCTTTTTTTCCTGCAATTTAGACAAGTCATAAGAAACAATAACAGGTAAAGTGTCAGAACCACCCAAATAAGCATATTGAAGGTGAAAGGCTAGGGGTTTAAGCTCCAATTTTGGAGCTTCTTCAATCGACGACTTTAGAGGAGGCCCAATTGGCCTATTTAGGGGATCAAAGGGGTGTAATCCATGCATGTAAGCACATGATGCATCTAGGATATGCATCATCTTCTCAACATCATCATCAATCTCCAAGACATAGAACAACACGAGTGCTTTCTCTAGAGAATCGTCCAGATATACACTCGTGTCAAGAAGTTGCTCATCCACCTCCACAACATATATCATAGAGAGCTCCTCATAATGGCAGGGAAGTTGGATCGCCTTATAGACATTAAAGACTGTTTCCTCGTTGTCCACCCTCATAATCATTTTTCCCTCTCTCACTTTAATAATTGTATCACAAGTAGCCAAGAGAGGTCATCCCAATATGACTGGAACTTGTTCATCGCCTCATAATCTAGGATAATGAAGTCCGCTGGGAAGATGAATTTCCTAACTTGTAGCAACACATCTTCAATCACTCCTTCAGGGTATGATATGGACCTATCAGCTAGCTGTAACATCACATTGGTTAGTCTTGGATCATCCAGACCCAATTTCTTGAACAAGGGCATCAGATTTATGCTCGCCCCCAAATCATAAAGAGCACGACCCACATCAATAATACCAATTCGCACAGGGATGGTGAAGCTGCCAGGATCCTTAAGCTTTTGAGGAATCTTGTTTTGGACCCTTGAAGTGCACTCCTCAGTAAGTGCAACTGTCTCGAATTCAGTAAATCTACTCTTGTGAGCCACTATATCTTTTATGTACTTAGCATACCTTGGACTTTCACGAAGTACATCTACCAATGGAATATTCAATTGAACCTGTCTCAACATAGAGAGAAATTTGTTGAACGTGCGATCATCATTCTTCTTCTGCAATCTCGGGGGGGGGGGGGGGGGNTTGCAGCCTCCACTGGCTCTGAACTTGCATCTCTTTGACTCGTGTATTGCCTTAGGAATCAACTCCCCCTCAGGTACAAGCTTGTCCTTTCTCTTCTTTGGTACTTCCTCTAGTTTTCTCCCGTTTCTGAGTGTAACTACATTAACTTGAGGGTTCTTCTCTGTATCACAGGGAAGAGCTCCTGCAGGTCTAGTATTTTGATTTGCAACTAACTACCCCAATTGCCTCTCAAGATTTTTGAAATTGGTCCTGAGCTATTGATTGTCAAGCAACAACTTCTTCAGCAAGTCATTCATACTCTCTTCTATTTGTTGGGTGACTTCTGAGGTTGATTAAAATTTCCTTGGGGCCTATAATGATTCTGATTCGGCTGGTTTCTGCTCCATGAGAAGTTAGGATGATTCTTCCAATTTGGATTGTAAGCGTTCCCATATTTTGCATGTTGATTCATCAGACCTCTTCTCTATTTCCCCACATAGTAATTAGATTTAGTATTCGTGGGTCACATGTCACTCGTATAACTGTCACCACATAGTTCGCAGCAAAAAGACATCTGTTTTACATATTGCATTTGTTGTGTTTGTTTTGCATGGTCATTCTATCATCTGATTTGCCAATTTTGCAATATCTGCTCTCATGGTTGAGAAGTCATCAAGCTCAATCACCCCGGCTGCTTCCTTGCCAATTATGATCATTAGCAGTGAAGTTGTTTGGCAAGAGGTGGATTTCACTGTATGGCCTCGCTATGAAACTACCCCCACAAGCTGAATCAAGGTTCATCTTTGATGTGTCGTATAGCCCATCAACAAAAGTGTGACCCAACACCTCATCAGTCTGACAATGATACAGGTAGTATCAGAGTAGCTTCTTGTATCTTTCCCAAGCTTGACGAAGTGTCTCACCATCCCGTTAGTGGAACCCAAGAATCTAGCTCCTCAGCGACTTTGTCTTCTTAGTGGGGAAAAAATTGATTAAGAATTTCCTTGCTAGATCATCCCAAGTGTGGATTGAGTTCGCAGGCTCCTTTTGCAACCATTCCTTAGCTTCCCCCAACAGTGAAAAGGGAAACAGTGTCAGCCTGACATAGTCCTTGGAAACGTTCGGATAATTCTAAGTGTCCATAATTTCTAGGAAATTTTGAATGTTCCTCTGCGGGTCTTCATGAGATAGGCCCACATATTGCCATGTGGACTGTATCAGATGTACCATGTACTGTTTGAGTTCAAAATGCCCCGTGATATCAGGCTTCACAATAGCCTGAGTCACATTAGCAAGATTGGGTCTCGCGGCTTCTATCACCGGACGCTCTTCATTACCTGCCATCTCTATTAGCTATGGTTGAACAACGATGTCCAACTCTCTTTTTATTCTAGTTCTAGCTTCAACTTCCTTCCTCACTCTGTGAAGTTTTCGTTCAATTTCAGGATCAAGAGGAAGGAGGTTGTTTGTGCTTCTACTCCTCCGCATTTAAGAGAAGAGCCTGCGTTAACACAAACAAGGCAAACTGAAAATTAAAACTTGAACAAATAACTAATAAAAGCTTAACTCATTCAAGTAACTAATTTCTAAGTCCCCGGCAATGGCGCCAAGAGCTTGTTGTGACCAAACACACTCACGCAGGTATACGTGGCCATCAAGTGATAGAGTAATGAGTAGAGTATCGTTCACACGAAGACTTATGATTAACTTTTGACTGATTCAAACTCAAATAACTTATCGATTCAAGAGATTTCTCAAAAAATAGATAATTGACTAATTTACTACCTAAAAAAACCTATCAAGTAATGAAATGACTAGAAATCAACCACAACACTTAAGCAAATTCGGATAACAATCAGTAGGAGATGATATTCCAGGGTCACGGGTTAGCTAACAATCGTGTTGCATTCTTCGCTTAAAATGACTAATTGATTTATCTAGATTGTTGATTGACAGGGTTGATATTACTCATAAGAATCTGTCGAGTTCTTACTTGGCTATTGAAGCTAACTTACTGCTTATATGTCCATGGAATTAAGATTAACAAGAATGGATTTACACTTCCTGTATTTCAACCAAGCAAAGCAATTAGATATATGTCTATCCTAATTGAGAATTCGTTCCCCGATGTACAGGTTCAAGAACTTGCTTTATTTAATTCTATATACAATATAGAATTCCCACTTTCGAGTTCAACTCTAGATTCATAGATAGTATTTCACTATTATCTACTCAGCAAAATAATTAAGAACTGGATTAAATAAGCAACCCTATATGATAAAATCAAATTCGTCAATTTCAACTTCAAACATCAACATTCATGTATCACCCATGACCCTAGAACAATAGGTTTTGTAGCCACTCATGTTCATACAATCATCAAAAATAATATTTTTAAACATATAATCAATGAACACTAGAGAAAGAATGGAAGAATTGCTCAAATCCGAACTCCCGAGTGTTTCGTACTTTTGTTTTCCTCTCCAAGTTAGGTCACCCCCTCAAAATCGTGTTTATATTTGTATTTATATCGTGTAAAAACAACCCCGGACGAATATACCCTTTCCAAGGTGAAGTAGAAATTACTCTACGATTTTTGCACACACACGCCGTGCCCCGCGGCGCGTTTGTGTATTTTATCAGCGAACAAGCATTTTTTCTTGGCCGACCATTTTTACATTGCCGCGTTGCGCCCTGCAGCACTCCATGCGGTGCGGCAGTGTTAATTTCTCAGAGTGAAATTGTTTCATCTTCTTTTGATCTCCAGACTTGGTACACGACCTCCGAACACGATCCCGGCATAATTTATTGGGCTATAGTCAGACTTCAAAGCTCCAAATTGATCGATTTAGCTCCAAATTAGCTTTTTAACTCGGAATCACTTCCTGCAAGGCATAAAACACGTACTAAGTATAATTCACTATCATTTAAGCTCAAACACACATAAAATACAGTAATTAGAGTGCCATACTGCGGCTAAAACACGGGTTTCTAGCTTGGCATCAACGGTCATGGCGAAACAATGGCTATTGTTCCTGAGGTCCTTTTTTTTAGGCTGACAAAATTTTAGGTGATTCGGGTCCGGTCACCCGGATGCATGCAAATGGCGTGGGTTCTAGCACACGAAAATCTGGGAATTGGCAAAATTCCAATTTTATGGCCCTACAAGCAAAAAAACGAATAACGGTCATGACGAACCGATGACTATTGTTCCAAATGTATTTTTTATGGACCGAACATATTTCAGGTGATTCGGGTCTGGTCTCCCATATGCATGGAGATGGCAAGATCAATTGCACACAAACATTTGAGAATCAGGTGGAATTCCAATTTTATAGCCCTAAATTGCCAAAAATGAGGAACGATCACGGCGAAGCGATGACTATTGTTCATTAGGTCATTTTTTATAGGACGGCAAAATTTTAGGCGATTCGGGTTAGTCGCCCAGATGCATGCAGAAGGCATTTGCTAAAGCACATGAAAATCTAGGAATCTGACGATTTTCTTATTTTATGGCCCTAAAATGCTAAAAAAGGAACGGTCATTGCAAAGCGATGACTATTGTTCCTTCGGTCATTTTTAATTGGCTAGATAATTTTTGGTGATTTGCATTAACTTACTTGAATGCATGAAAATGGCCGTGGGCTATAGAACACAAAAATTTGAAATCGGGCTGAATTCTAGTTTTATGTCCCTAAAAAATGAAAAAATGAGGAACGGTCATGGCAAAGTGATGACTATTTTTCTTTAGATCATTGTTTATGGGCCGGATAAATTTTAGGCAATTTGGTTCTGGTCGACTGGATTCCTGCTGATGGCATGGGATTTAGCACACAAAAATATGGGAATCAGACTAAATTCTAGTTTTATAGCCCTACAAGCCAAACAACGAAGAAGGATCATGACGAATCGATGACTATTATTCCAAAGGTTATTTTTTATGGGCCGACAAATATTTAGGTGATTCGGGTCCGGTCACCAGTATGCATGCATATGGCGAGGACAATAAAACACGAAAATTTGAGAATGAGGTGGATTTCAAGTTTTATGTCGTAAATTGCCCAAAAACGAGGAACGGTCATGGCAAAACGATGACTATTGTTCCTTAGGTCATTTCTTATGGGCCGAAAACTTTTTAGGTGATTTGGGTTAGGTTGCCCGTATGCATGCAGATAGATGTGGGCTATAGCACACGAAAATCTAATTTCTAATTTTATGGCCCTAGAACGCGAAAAATGAAGAACGGTCAAGGCGAAGCAATGACTATTGTTCCTTACGTCATTTTTTATGGGTCGGAAAATTTTTAGATGATTCAATTCCGACCGACCGAATGCATGCAGATGGGCATGGGCTATAGCGCACAAAAATATTGGAATCGAGCGAAATTCCAGTTTTATGACCCTAAAACGTCAAAAAATAAGTAACGGTCATGGCGACATGATGATTATTTTTCCTTTGGTCATTTTCTATGGGCCGGATAAATTTTGGTCAATTACGGTCCGGTCTCCCTGATGCATGTAGATGGAGTGTAATATAGCACACACAAATCTGAGAATTGGGTGGAATTCTAGTTTTATGACCCTAAAACGCCAAAAAATGAGGAACGGTCGCGGATAAACTAGGAGGAACGGACTTGGAGAAGTGATGACTATTGTTCCTTAGGTTGTTGTTGATGGGTCAACAAAATTTTATATGATTCGTGTTCGGTCGCCAAGATGCATCCAGATGGGTGTGGGATATAGCACACGGAAATCTGAGAATCGGACGGAATCCAGTTTTATGGCTCTAAAATGCCAAACAATGAGGAACTGACATGGTGATGCGATGACCATTGTTCCTTAGGTTGTTTGATGGGTCGGCAAATGTTTAGGCACTTCGGGTCCGATCGCCAAGATGCATGCAGATGACCTTAGGCTATAGCACACGAAAATTTGAAAATCGGGCAGAATTCAAGATTTATTGCCCTGAATTGCCAAAAAATGAGAAACAGTCATGGCAAATAAATGAATATTGTTCCTCAGGTCGTTATTGTTGGGCCGACTGGTTTTATGGCCCTAAAATACCAAAAAATTATGAACAACCACAGTGAAGTGATAACTATTGTTCCTTATGTCATTTTTATGGGCCGACAAAATTTTAGGCAATTCGGGTTCGGTCGCTTGGATGCATGCAGATGGCATGGGCTATAACGCACGAAAATTTGGGAATCTGGCAGAATTCAAATTTTATGGTCCTAAATAAAAGACGAGGAACTGTCACGGAAAAGTAGTGATTATTGTTTCTTAGGTCGCTTATTATGGGCTGATAATATTTCATGCGATTTGGGTCGGGTCGCCCGGATACATGCAGATAGCGTGGGCTATAACACACAAAAATCTAGGAAAATCGGGCGTAATTCTAGTTTTATTGCCCTAAAACGGAAAACAAAATGAGGAACGGTTATGGCGAAGCGATGACGATTATTACTTAGGTCATTTTGGAGAGGCCGACAAAGTTTTATGTGATTCGGGTCTAGTCATCTTGATGCATGCAGGTGAAGTGGGCATATCATACAAAAATATGGGAATCGCGCGGAAATCCCATTTTGTGTCCCTAAAATACCAAAAATTGAGGAACTGTCATTGTGAAACGATGACTATTTTTCCCTAGGACATTTTGGATGGGACAATAAAATTTTAGTCGATTCGGGTCCGGTCACCCAGATGCATGCAGATGGCATGGGCTAGCACACGAAATTGTAGGAATCCGGAGGAATTCAAGTTTTATGGCCCTAAAATGGCAAAACATGCGGTATGGTCATGACGAACGGATGACTATTGTTCCCTAGGTCATTTGGATTGGCGGACAAAATTTTAAGCAATTTGGGTCCGGTCGCTTAGATATATGCAATTGGGCGTGGGATATATCACACAAAAATCTGGGAATCAGGTAGAAATCAAGTTTCGTGGCCCTAAAATGCCAAAACACGAGGAACGGTCATGGCAAAGCGAGGACTATTATTCCTTAGGTAGTTTTTTATCCGTATGCAAATTTTTAGGTGATAATTCTTAGGTCGCCTAGATGCATGCAGATGAGAGTAGGCTATAGCACACAAAAATCTGGGAATCACGCGAAATTCAAGTTTTATGAATGTAACTAAAAACAAGAAACAATCATGGCGAAACGATGAATATTTTTCTTCAGGTCATTTTTTATAAGCCGACAAAATTATAGGTGATTCGGTTATTTTCGCCAAGATGCATGCAGATAGGTGTGGGCTATAGAACAAGAAAATCAAAGAATCGGGCAAAATTCCAGTTTTACAGCCCTAAAATGCCAAACTATTAGGAACATCCATGGTGAAGCGATAACTATTGTTCCTTAGGTCATTTTTTACAGGCCAACAAAATTTTAGGCAATTCGGGTCCGGTCGCTCGTATGCATGCAGATGACATGCGCTATAGCACACGAAAATATTGAAATCAAGCGAAATTCAAGTTTTTGCAATAAAACGCCAAAAATGAGGAACGGACATGGCGAAACTATTGTTCTTTAGATCATTTTTGATGGGCCGGGAAACTTTTAGATAATTCAGGTCTGGTCACCCGGATGCATGTAGATTGGATTGGGCTATAGCTCACGAAAATCTGGGAATCAGGCAGAATTCTAAGTTTATGGCCCTAAAATTCCACTTTACGAGGAACGGTCATGGCGAAGCGATGGCTATAGTTCCTTAGTTCATTTTTGATTGGACAACAAAATTAGGCGATTCGGGTCCGGGCGCTCGGATATATGCAGATGGGCGTGGACTATGGCACATGAAAATCTGGGAGCCTGGCAGAATTCCAGTTTTATGGCCCTAAAATGCCAAAAACCAAGGGACACTCATGGAGAAGACATGACTATTGTTTCTTAGGTTGTTGTTAATGAGACAGAAAAATTTTAGGCAATTCGGGTTTGGTCGCCTAGATCCATGCAGATGGGCGTGGACTATAGCACACAAAAATCTAAGAATCGGACGAAATTCTAGTTATATGACCCCTAAAATGCCAAAATATGAGGTATAGACATGGCGAAGCGATGACAATTGTTCCTTAGGTCGTTTATGATGTGCCGGAAAATTTTTACGCGATTCGGGTCAGGTCGCCCGGAGGCATGCAGATGGGCAAGGGATTAGTACACGAAAATCTGCGTATCAGACGGAATTCAAGTTTTATGGACCTAAAATACCAAAAAATGAGGAAAGGTCATGGTGAAGTGATGACTATTGTTCATTAGGTAGTTTTTGATGGGCTAGAAAAATTTTAGACAGTTTGGTTCTGGTCGCCCGGATGCATCCAGATGATGTGGGCTATATGACACAAAAATTTGCGAATTAGGCGAAATTCCAGTTTTATGGCTCTAAAATGCCAAAAAATGAGGAACAAACTTGGAGAAGTGATGAATATTGTTCCTTAGGTTGTTTTGGAAGGGTCGGCAAAATTTTATGTGATTCGTGTTTAGCTGCCAAGATGCATCCAGATGGGCGTGGGCTATAGCACATGATAATCTGAGAATCGGGCGAAATCTAGTTTTATGGCCTTAAAATGCCAAAAAATGAGGAACGGACATGGTGAAGCGATGACTATTGTTTCTTAGATAGTTTTGATGGGTTGGCACGGACACAATTCTAGTTCTATTTCCTAAAATGCCAAAACATGAGGAACGGTCATGGCAAATCAATGAATATTGTTCCTTAGGTCGTTGTTGTTAGGCCGACAAAATTTTAGGCGATTCAGGTCCGATCACACGGATGCATGTTAATGATATGGGTTATATCATAAGAAAACTTAGGAATCAGGCAGAATTCATATTTTATGGCCCTAAAACTCTATACAATGAGGAACGGTCATGGCAAAGCGATGACTATTGTTTCTTAGGTTATTTTTTATGGACCAGCAAAATTTGAGGTGACTCGGGTCTGGTCTCCCAGATGCACCCATATAGCGTGGGCACACGAAAATCTGGGAATCAGGTGGAATTACAGTTTTATTGCCCTAAAATAAGCCACAATTTGAGCAACGATCATGGAAAAACAATGACTATTATTCCTGAGGTCCTTTTTTGTAGGCCGGCAAAATTTTATGCGATTCAGGTCTGGTCGCCCGGATGCATGCAAATGGCGTGGATTCTAGCACATGAAAATTTGGGAATTGGGCCAAATTCCACTTCTATGGTCCTACAAGCCAAAAAATGAATAACGGTCATGACAAAGAGATGACTATTATTCCAAAGGTATTTTTGATGGGCCGACAGTAGTTTAGGTAGTTCTGGTCCGGTCTCCCATATGGATGCAGATGGCGAGAGCAATAACACATAAAAATTTGAGAATCAGGTGGAATTCAAATTTTATAGACCTAAATTGCCAAAAATCGAGGAACGGTCATGGTGAAGCGATGATTATTATTTATTTGGTCATTTGTTATAGGCCGACAAAATTTTAAGCGATTTGGGTCCGGTCGCCCGGATGCATGCAGATGGCAATCAGACAAAATTCTTGTTATATGCCCTAAAACACCAAAAAAAAAGAACGGTCATTGCGAAGCGATGACTATTGTTACTTCGGTCATTTTTTATGGGTCGGATAATTTTAGGTGATTTGGGTTAGGTTACCGGGATGCATGCAGATGGTTGTGGACTAGTTTTATGGCGATAAAATGCGAACAAATGAGGAACGCTAATGGCGAAGTAATGACTATTGTTCCTTAGGTCATTATTTATGGGCCGGCAAAAATTTTAGGCGATTCAGGTTCGGTCGCCCGATTGCATGCAAATGGGTGGGGGATACAACACACAAAAATTTAGGAGTCGGGTGGAATTCCAATTTTATGGCCCTAAAATATCAAAAAATGAGGAACAGTCATGGCGTCACGATGATTATTTTTCTTTTGGTCATTTTTTGTGGGCCGGATAAATTTTAGACAATTAGGGTCCGGTCGTGCATGCAGATGGCATGGGCTATAGCACACAAAAATCTGAGAATCGGACAAAATTCTAGTTTTATGGCCCTACAAGCCAAAACATGAAGAACGATCATGACGAATCGATGAATATTATTCCAAAAGTTATTTTTTATGGGCCTACAAAATTTTAGGTGATTCGGATACGGTCACCCGTATGCATGCAGATGGCAAGGGCAATAGCACACGAAAATTTGAGAATGAGGTAGAATTCAAGTTTTATGGTCCTAAATTGCCAAAAACGAGGAACGGTCATGGAAAAGCGATGACTATTGTTCCTTAGGTCATTTGTGATGCGCCGGCAAAATGTTAGGTGATTTGGGTTAGTTTGCCGGATGCATGCAGATGGGTGTGGGCTATAGCATATGAAAATCAGAAAATCGGATGGAATTCTAGTTGTATGGCCCTAGATCGCGAAAAATGAAGAACGGTCATGGCAAAGCGATGACTATTATTCCTTAGGTCACTTGTTATGGGCCGACATAATTTTAGACGATTCGGGTCCGGTCGATCGAATGAATGCAGATGGGTGTGGGCTATAGCACACAAAAAACTAGGAATCAGTCGAAATTCCAATTTTATGACTCTAAAACGTCAAAAAATGAGGAACAGTCATGGCGAAGCGATGATTATTTTTCGTTTGGTCATTTTTTGTGGGCAGAATAAATTTTGGGCAATTAGGGTCGTGTTGCCCGGATGCATGTAGATGGCGTGGACTATAGCACACAAAAACTGAGAATTAGGCGGAATTCAAGTTTTATGACCCTAAAAAGCCATAAAATAAGGAACGGTCACGGAGAAACTATTGTTCCATAGAACCTTTTTTATGAACCTTCAAAATTGTAGGCGTTTCAGGTCCGGTTGCCACATCCTTGGAAATGGTGTGGGTAATAGCACACGAAAATTTGGGAATTGAGCGAAATTCCAGTTTTATGGCACTAAAATGCCAAAAAATGAGGAACGGTCATGGAAAAGTGAAGAATATTGTTCCTATTCTTTGAACTTTTGGCAAAGTTTAGGTGATTCAGGTCTTGTCGCCCAGATGCATGCAGATGGCGTGGGCTATACTCACGAAAATCTGGAAATTTGGCGAAATTCCATTTTTATGGCCTTAAATGCCAAAAAACAAGGAACAGTCATGAAGAAGAGATGACAATTATTCCTTAGGTAATTTTTATGGGTCGGAAAATTTATAAGCGAGTCGAGTTCGGTCGCCCGGATACATACAAATGGGCTTGGGTTATATCATACGAAAATCATGGAGAAGCAATGACTATTGTTTCTTAGGTCGTTTTTTATGAGCTGGCAAAATTTCAGACAATTCGGGTCCGGTCTTCCAGATACATGCAGATGGCATGGACTATAGCACACGAAAATCTAGAAATTGGGCGGAATTCAAGTTTTACGGCCCCTAAAATGCCAAAAATAAGGAATTGTCATGGAGAAAAAATGACTATTGTTCCTTAGGTTATTTATTTATAGGGCGACAAAGGTTTAGGTGATTCATGTCTGGTCGCCCGGACGCATGCAAAGAGGCATGGGCTATAGCACAAGAAAATCTGGGAATCTAGCAAAATTCCAGTTTAATGGCCCTAAAATGCCAAAAAATACGAAATGGTCATGACAAAGAGACTACTATTGCTCCACATGTGGTGTTTCATGGGCCAAGTATTATTTAGGCAATTCGACCCCAGCCGCCCGCATGCATGCAAATGATAAGAGCAAAAGCACACAAAAATTTGAGAATCAGGCGGAATTCCAGTTTTATTGCCCTAAAATACCAAAAACCGAGGAACGATCATCGCTAAGCGATAACTATTGTTCCTTAGGTGATTCAGGTCGGATCGCCCGGATGCAGGAAGATGGCGTGGGCTATAGCGCACGAAAATTTAGAAATCAGGCGAAATTCAAATTTTATGGTCCTCAATCTTTAAAAGACGAGGAACAGTCATGGAAAATCAATGAATATTGTTTCTTAGGTCATTTATTATGGGCCCACAATATTTCTGGCGATTTGGGTCCGGCCGTCCGGATGCATGCAGATACCATGGGCTATAGCACACGAAAATCATGGAATGGGGTGAAAGTCCAAGTTTATGACCCTAAAACACTTAGGTCATGGAATGGGGAGAAACAATGACTAATATTCCTTAGGTCGTTTTTTATGGGCCGACAAAATTTTAGGCTATTTGTTTCTGGTCGCTTGGATGCATGTAGATGGCGTGGCTATAACGCACGAAAATCTGGGAATTAGGCGTAATTCTAGTTTTATGGCCCTAAATCAGAAAGCAAAATGAGGAACGGTCATGGAGAAGCGATGAATATTATTCCTTAGGTCATTTTGGAGAGGCCGGCAAAATTTTATGCGATTCGGGTCTAGTCATCTTGATGCAGATAGGCAAAGTGGGCATAGCATACGAAAATATGGGAATGAAGCGGAATTCCCATTTTGTGGCCCTAATATGCCAAAAGATGAAGAACGGTCATGGAGAAACGATGACTATTGTTCCTTAGGTCATTTTGGATGGGACAATAAAATTTTAGTCGATTCAAGTCCAGTCGCCCAGATGCACGTAAATGGAGTGGTCTAGCACCCGAAATTCTAGGAATCGGGAGGAATTGCAGTTTCATGGCCCTAAAATGGCAAAAATTGAGGTACGATCATGGCGAAGCAATGACTATTATTACCTATGTTGTTTTTCGTAGGCGGAAAAATATTAAGGAAATTCGGGCTTGATCGCTTAGATGCATGCAAATGGGCGTGGGATATAACACACACAAATCTGGGAATCGGGTGGAAATCAAGTTTTGTGGGCCTAAAATGCCAAAACACGAGGAACGGTCATGGCGAAGCGAGAACTATTGTTCCTTAGGTTGTTTTTTATGCTTCGGCAAAATTTAGGTGATATTGGTTAGGTCTCCCAGATGCATGCAGATGGGAGTAGGCTATAGCACACAAAAATCCTAGAATCAGGCGGAATTCAAGTTTTATGAACTTAAAATAATAAAAATAAATAACAATCATGGAGAAATGATGGCTATTTTTCCTTTGGTCATTTTTTAAGACAAAATTTTAGGCGCTTTGAGTCTGATCGCCAAGATGTATGCAGATGGGTGTGGGCTATAGATCAAGAAAATTTAAGAATCAGGTAGAATTCCAGTTTTATAGCCACGGTGAAGCGATAACTATTGTTCCTTAGGTCATTTTAGATGGGCCGACAAACATTTAGGCAATTCGGGTCCGGTCGCTCGTATGCATGCAGATGGCGTGAGCTAGCATATGAAAATCTTGGAATCGAGCGAAATTCTAGTTTTATGCCATAAAATGCCAATAAATGAGGAACAGACATCGCAAAATGATGACTATTGTTATTTAGGTCATTTTTTATGGACTGACAAAATTTTAGGCAATTCAGGTCTGGTTGCCCGGATGCATGTAGATTGGCGTGGGCTATAGCTCAAGAAAACTTTAGAATCAGGCAGAATTCTAAGTTTATAGCCCTAAACTCCACTAAACAGGAACGGTCATGGAGAAGCGATGAATATTGTTCCTTAGGTCATTCTTTATGGGCTTGAAAAATCTTAGGCTATTCGAGTACGGTCGCCCAGATGCATGCAGATGGGGGTGGGCGCACCTGAAAATTTGGGAATTGGGTAATATTCTAGGTTTTTGGTACTAAAATGCCCGAAAACGAGGAACGGTCATGGTAAAGTGATGACTATGTTTATTTAGGTCATTATTGATTGGCCAAAAAAATTAGGCAATTCGAGTCTGGTCGCCTAGATGCATGCAGGATGGTATGGGCTATATCGCATGAAAATCTAAGAAATCAGGCGAAATTCCTATTTTATTGCCCTAAAATGCCAAAAAGAAGGAACATATAAGGCGAAGCCATGACTATTTTTTCTTAGCTCATTTTTGATGGGCCGGTAAAATTTTAGGTGATTCGGATCCGATCGCTTGGATGCATGATGAAAATCTGCGTATCAAACGAAATTCACGTTCTATGGCTCTCAAATGCCTAAAAATGAGGAAAGGTCATGGAGAAGTGATGACTATTGTTCCTTAGGTAGTTTTTGATGGTCCGACAAAAGTTTAGGCGATTCGGGTTTCATCCCGTGGATTCATCAGATGATGTCAGCTATATCACACGAAAATATGAGAATCAGGCAGAATTCTAATTTTATGGCCCTAAAATGCCAAACAATGAGGAACAGACATGATGAAGCGGTGACTATTGTTCCTTAGGTTGTTTTGATGTGTCGGCAAATGTTTAGGTAATTCGGGTCTGGTCGCCCTGATGCATGTAGATGGGCATGGGCTATAGCACACGAAAATCTAAAAATTGGGCAGAATGCCAGTTTTATTATGCTAAAATGCCAAAAATGAAGAACGGTCATGGTGAATTAATGAATTTTATTCCTAAGGTCATTATTGTTCGGCCGACAAAATATTTGGCGATTCGGGTCCGATCGCCCGGATGCATCCAGATGATATGGGTTATATCATAATAAAATTTAGGAATGAGGCGGATTCATGTTTTATGGCCCTAAAACTCTATAAAATGAGGAAAGGTCATGGAAAAGTGATGAATATTATTTCTTAGGTTATTTTTATGGGCCAGCAAAATTTCAGGCGACTCCGGTCCGGTCTCCCGGATGCATGCAAATAGCGTGGGCTAGAGCACATGAAAATCTGGGAATCGGACGGAATTTCAGTTTTATGGCCCTAAAATAAGCCAAAAAATGAGGAACTGTCATGGCAAAACAATGACTACTATTCCTTAGATCTTTTTTGTAGGTCGACAAAATTTTAGGCGATTCGGGTCCGGTCACCCAGATGCATGCAAATGGCGTGAGTTCTAGCATACGAAAATATGGGAATTGGGATAAATTCCATTTTTATAGCCGTACAAGCCAAAAAACGAAGAACGGTCATGACGAAGCGATGACTATTGTTCCAAAGGAATTTTTTATGGGCTGACAATATTTTAGGTGATTCGGGTCTGGCCGCCCATAAGCATGCAGATCGCGAGAACAATAACACACAAAAATTTGAGAATCTGGTGGAATTCCAATTTTATAGCCCTAAATTGCCAAAAAATGAGGAACGGTCAAGGCGAAGAGATGACTATTGTTCATTAGGTCATTTTTTATAGGTCGGCAATATTTTAGGCGATTCGGGCCCGATCGCCCGGATGCATTCATATGGCATAGGCTTTAGCATACGAAAAGAACAAGAATGGCGAAGAGATGACAATTGTTTCTTAGGTGGTTTTTGATGGGCCAGCAAAAGTTTAAGAGATTCGGGTCAAGTCGCCCAGATGCATCCAGATAATGTGCGCTATTTCATATGAAAATATAGGAATCAGACAAAATTCCAGTTTTATGGCCGTAAAATGCCAAAAACTAAGGAACAGACATAGCGAAGCGATGACTATTGTTCCTTAGGTCGTTTCTTATGGGCCGGCAAAAGTTTATGCGATTCCGGTCCAATCGCCCAGTTGCATGTAAATGGGCATGGGCTATAGCACACGAAAATCTAAAAATCGAGTGGAATCCAGTTTTATGGACCTAAAACGCCAATAAAGAGGAACAGTCATGGCGAATCAATGTCTATTGTTCCTTAGGTCATTGTTGCTGGGCCCGCAAGCGTTTTTGGCGATTCGATTTTGGTCGCCTTGATGCATCCAGATGATGTGGGTTAAATCATAAGAAAATTTGAGAATTGGGAGGAAATCATGTATCCAGGATGCATGCAAATGACATGGGCTATAGCATACGAAAATATGAGAATCGGGTAAAATTCCAGTTTTATGGCCCTACAAGCCAATAAAACGAAGAGCAGTTATGACGAAGCGATGACTATCTTTTCATAGGTTATTTTTTATGGGCCGAAAAAGTTTTAAGCGGTTCGGGTCTGTTTGCTTGTATGCATGCAGAATGCGAAGGCTACAACACATGAAAATTTGAGAATTAGGTGGAATTCCAATTTTATGGTCCTAAATTGCCAAATATCGAGGAACGGTCATAGCAAAGTATTGATTATTGTTCGTTAGGTCTTTTTTTATAGGCTGACAATATTTTGGGCGATTCGGGTTCGTTCGCCTGGATGCATGTAGATGACGTGAGCTATACCACACGAAAATCTGGGAATCAGACGAAATTCTTATTTTTCGGCCCTAACATGCCAAAAAATATGGAACGATCATGGAGAAGTGATTACTATTGTTCCTTAGGCCATTTTGTAAAGGATGAAATTTTTTTACTCAATTCGGGTCTGGTCGCTAGGATGCATGCAAATGGGCATGGGCTATAGCACACAAAAATGAAAGAATAGCCCGAATTCCAATTTTATGGCCCTAAAACGCAAAAAGGGAGGAAAAACCACGACGAAGCGATTACTCTTTTTCCTTAGGTCATTTTTGATGGGCCATTCAGGCCCGTTCACTCGGATGCGCATAGATAGTGGGGACTAAGCACACGAAAATCTAGGATTCGGGCGGAACTGGAGTTTTATGTCCCTAAAATGCCAAAAACCGATCATGGCGAAACGATGACTATTGTTCCTTAGGTCGTTTTTAATGGGCTGAAAATATTTAAGGTGATTCAGTTCTGGTCGTCCGTATGCATGCAGATTGGCGTGGGCTATACCACACCAAAATTTGGAAATCGGGAAAAACTCCAAGTTTATGGACCAAATATACCAATGAACTAGGAACGGCCATGGAAAACGGATGACTATTGCTCCTTAAATCAATTTTTATGGGATGGCACAATCTTTGGTGATTCGGGTTCAGTCGCCCGGATGCATACAAATGGATATCTAGTTTGGCATATCGGACATAATTCAAGTTTTGTGTCCCTAAAATGCCATAAAATGAGGAAAGGTCATGGCGAAGTTATGACTATTGTTCCTTAAGTAGTTTTAGATGGGACAATAAAAATTTAGGCAATTCGGGTCTAGTCGCCCGGATGCATCCAAATGATGTGGGCTATATCGTACGAAAATCTGGGAATCGGGCTGAATTCCAGTTTTATGACCCTAAAATGTCAAAAACTCAAGAACGAACATGGTGAATCGATGACTATTGTTCCTTAGGCAATTTTAGATGGTTCGGAAAAAGTTTAGGTGGTTCGGGTCCTATCACCCAGATGCATGAAGATGGGTGTGCGCTATAGCACACGAAAATATGAGAATTGGGCACAATTCAAGTTTTATGGCCCTAAAAACCCCAAAAACGAGGAACGGTCATGGCGAATCAATGACTATTGTTCCTTAGGTAGTTGTTGTTTTGCCGGCAAAATTTTAGGCAATTCGGGTTCGGTCGCCCAGATGCTTCCAGATGATGTGGGTTATATCATAAGAAAATTTGGGAAAAAGGCGAAATTCATGTTTTATGGCCCTAAAACTGTAAAACAAACTAGGAACGGTTATGGCGAAACAATGACTATTGTTCCTTAGGTCGTTATTGATGGTCCAATAAAATTTCAAGAGACGCTAGTCAGGTCTTCCGGATGCATGTAGATGGCGTGCGCTATAGCACACGATAATCTGGGAATCAGACGAAATTCTTATTTTATGGCCCAACAATGCCAGAAATAAGGAACGGTCATTCCTAAGCAATGACTATTGTTCCTTATGTTGATTATGATGGGTCGGAAAAAGTTTAGGCGGTTCGGATCTGATCGCCCAGATGCAGGAAGATGGGTGTGCACTACACCACACAAAATTCTGAGAATCAGGCAGAATTTCAGTTATATGGCCCTAAAATACCCAAAAACAAGGAATGGTCATGGTGAATCAACGACTATTGTTCCTTATGTAGTTATTGTTGGACCGGCAATATTTTAGGCGATTCGGGTCCAGTCGCCCGGATGCTTCCAGATGATGTGGGTTATATCATAGGAAAATTTGGGAAAAAGGCGAAATTCTTGTTTTATGGCCCTAAAACTCTAAAAATGAGGAACGATCATGGAGAAGCAATGACTATTGTTTCTCAGGTCTTTTTTTGTCGGCCAGCTAAACTTTAGGCGACTTTGGTTCGGTCTCCCGAATTCATACAGATGGTGAGGGCTATAGCTCACGAAAATTTAGGAATCGGGTAAAATTTTAGTTTTATAACCCTAAAATAAGACAAGAAATGAGGAACGGTCATGGCGAAAGGATGACTATTGTTCCTTAGGCCCTATTTTATAGGCCAACAAAATTTTAGGTGATTCGGGTCTGGTTGCCCGAAAGTATACGGATGGTGTGGGCTCTAGCACACGAAAATGTTGAAAACGGGCAAAATTCCAGTTTTATGGCCCTACAAGCCAAAAAATGAAGAACGGTCATGACGAAGCGATGACTATTATTTCAAAGGTTATTTTTGATGGCCCGACAAAATTTTAGGCGATTCGTTTCCGATTACCCTTATGCATGCAGATAGCGACGGCAGTCACACACAAATATTTGAGAATCAGGTGAAATTCTACTTTTATGGCCCTAAATTGCCAAACAATGAGGAACGGTCATGGCGAAGCGATGGTTATTGTTCCTTAGGTCTTTTTTATAGGGCGACAATATTTTAGGCGATTCAGGTCCGGTCGCCCGGATGCATGTAGATGGCGTGGGGTATAACACACGAAAATTTAGGAATCGGATGAAATTCGTGTTTTATGGCCCTAAATGTCAAAAAATAAGGAACGATCATGTTGAAGCGATGACTATTGCTCCTTAGGTAATTGTTTATGGGCCAGTAAAATTTTAGGCGATTTGGGTTAGGTTACCCGGATGCATGCAGATGGGCGTGGGCTATAACACACGAAAATCTGGAAATCGAGCAGAATTCTAGCTTTATGGCCCTAAAACGCGAAAAAAATGAACTATCATGGAGAATCGAGGACTATTGTTCCTTAGGTCATTTTTTATAGGCCGGGATAATTTTAGGCTATTTAGGTCGTCTTTTAGGGAGCTCTAGCGTGAAATTAGTGGACCCCATTGTAAGGCATTTAAATTTTATTGATTTATATTCATAAAATTAGTTTTACTATATTTTAAATTAAAGGCATGTTATTCAAATAATATCGTTGACAAATACCATTAAATTAATTATTAAATGGGAAAAAAGAATTTAATTTGAAGTGTTGCTTCCCCTTTTTCAATTTCTTTGAACTTATTGACTAGAATGAATTTTAATATATTAAAAAGACTTTTGAAATTCGCGGTCTAAAATAATTCATACGTAGATATTTATGTGGCTTTAAATCAACTCATTATAGGGTAAAAGAGAAATTTTAAATTAAACTATTTCCAAATTTACAAAGATTTTTTTTTAATTGACTATAAAGGAAATATGTTCATTCTTTTTCAAACGTGGGGTGTATTTCCTTGGATTGTAAATGATGAACCAACTTTCTAGTTCAAAATGTCGTCTGTCAAAAAGGCACAAATTCGTGCCATGAGGACGTGATATATATGCCGAGTCAAATGAAATGATACACCTATTAAGTTTCATATGTTTTGCTTCTTTTAGTTATACTTGCAAAATTTCTTATTGTAGTAAGACACATGACAAAAACATTTTTAATTTTCGTTTTCCTCTTTTATTTGTTATATTCTTACTTTTTAGTGATCCAAGACAGAACACCAACTAGTAGAAATCGGAGAATCTCTTATTATAATTTCGGAATAAGGTAAAAAGGATGGATCATATATAAGATCACATGCACTTACAACAAGCTCACTCTTATCTTAGAGAGAGAGAGAGTGATTTTATTAGAAAATCAGAAAGACAAACACAATAAAGATGCAGAATGGGAAACATAAAGGCCACTGGGTAGAGATGTATCCAGTTGGGCTAATTAATTTGGACGAATGTCGAAGCCCTTAACAATGATGCCAGATTTCCGGGTGCCGTTTTTGATTTCCATCAACCTCATTTCGACTTCACCATCCTCTCCTAAGTTGTTGAAACACTCACTAAGCTTTTGAGTTTTAGCCTCTATTTCCGTGTTCCGAGACCTCGATTAGCTATGTTTTAGCGTTTATCGATTTGCGTGCACAATTTGGGTCTTATTCCGGAAAGTCTTTATGTGAAAAATTGAAAACAATATGAATTTTTACCTTAAAATGGTTTGAGTTGACTACGGTCAACATTTTATGTAAACGGAACCGGATCGACATTTTGACGATCCCAGTGGGTCCGTATCGTGATTTCTGACTTGGGCGTATGCTCGGAATTGAATTCGAAAGTCCCTAACTTGTTTTGACGTGAATTGTTGAAAACTAGCATTTTTGAAAGTTGAAAATTTTTCTAAGTTTGACCGTATGTTGACTTCTTAGCTAACGTGTTCGGATTTTGATGTTGAAACTTAGAATAGGTTCGTATCGCTATTTGAAATTTGTCTGCAAAATTTGATTAAATTTGGAATTGATTTGACGTGATTCAGACGTTTAAATATGATTCTATTGCTCTTGAGTTCCACTCTGAAATTGCATTCATTTTGAGGATTGATTCGTAGATTTAGATGTTATTTTGGTAATTTGATTGCGCAAACAAGTTTGTATGATGTTATTACACTTGTGTGCATGTTTGGTATGGAGCCCGATGAGTTTGGATAATGCTATGATTGATGGTGCAACACCAATTTTGGTGTCTGCTGCAGATCCCGTATTTGCGAGGTGTGGCTCGCAATTGCGATCCTCGCTTTTGCGAACAAGAGTTCGCATTTAAGAGCAAGGCCTGGGATTAGGTAACCTCGCATTTGCGAGGAACTAGTTCGCAATTGCGAAAGGCTCAAGATCGCATTTATGATCACTTGGGTGCATTTCCGACTTCTGTGTTGTTCGCCAGTTGGTTGGTTTGAGCAGAGAGAGGCTCGATTGTTGGTTACCAATTTAGTTCAGGATGCTTTTGAAAAGGTCAAGATGATTCAGGATCAGCTTCGCACAGCTTAGTCTAGTCGGAAGAGTTATACCGATCACAGAATTTGTGATATTGCATTCATGGTTGAAGAGAGGGTTTAGCTCATGGTTTCCCCCATGAAGGGTGTGATGAGATTCGAGAAGAAGGGCATGTTAAGTCCTAGGTATATCGGACCTTTTGAGATTCTTGAGAGAGTGGGTGAGGTGGTCTAAAAGCTTGTATTGCCACCTAGTTTATCACCAGTCCATCAGGTGTTCCATATGTCTATGCTCCGGAATATCGCGGTGATCCATCCCATGTGTTAGATTTCAGCTCAGTCCAATTGGACAAGGATTTGACTTATGAGGAGGAGTCGGTGGCCAATTCTAGCCCGGCAGGTCCGGAAGTTGAGGTCTAAGAGTTATCCTTCAGTTAGAGTACATTGAAGTGGTCAGCCGATCGAGGAAGCTACGTGGGAGTCCGAGTCTGATATGTGGAGCAAATACCACACATTTTCACCAGTCCAGGTACCTTTCTATGTTTGTTCGAGGACGAATATTTGTTTTAGATGTGGAGAATGTAATGACCAGATAAGTCATTTTGAGATTTAGCCTCTATTTTCGCATTCCGAGACCTCGATTAGCTGCGTTTAGAATTTCTCAATTTGCGTGCATAGTCTGTGTCTTATTCCGAAAAATCTTTAAGTAAAACATTGAAGAAAATGTGAATTTTTGCCTTAAAAATGGTTTGAGTTGACTATAGCGAATATTTTATGTAAACGAAAGCAGATCGGCATTTTGATGATTTCGGTGGGTCCATATTGTGATTTGGGACATGGGCATATGCTCGTAATTGAATTTGGAAGTCCCTAAGTTTTTTCGACGTGAATTGTTAAAAACTAGCATTTTTGAAAGTTGAAAATTCTATGTTTAACCATAAGTTGACTTCTTAGCTAACGGGTTTTGATTTTGATGTTGAAACTTGGAATAGGTCCGTATCTCTATTTAAACCTTGTCTGCAAAATTTTGTTCAATTCAGAATTTGTTTGACATGATTCAGATGCTTAAATGTGATTCTATTGTTGTTGAGTTCCACTTTGAAATTTCATTCGTTTTGAGGATTGATTTGTAGATTTATATGTTATTTTGGTGATTTAATTGCGCGATCAAGTTCGTATGATGTTATTACACTTCTGTACATGTTTGGTTTAGAGCCCGAGGGGCTCAGGTGAGTTTTGGACTTATTTCTGATGGGTTTGGCTAATGCTAGGATTGTTGTTGAATACCAGTTCCGGTATTTGCTGCAAATCTCGCATTTGCGAGCAGGGCTTGGGATTAGGTAACCTCGCAAATACGAGACAAGGGTCGCAAATGGGATAGCTAAGGATCGCATTTGCGATCACTTGGTTGCATTTGCGACGCCTGGCAAAATTGTAAACCTTCGCAATTGCGAAGGCAGTGGTCGCATTTGCGAAGGTGGAACTTCGTATTTGTGATGATATTGTCGCATTTGAAGCTTCTGTGGCTTTGAGGCAGTGTTCGCATTTGCGACCCCTTCTCGCATATGCGATGTTCGCAATTGCGAACCTGGCTTTACAATTGCGATATCTCCAGCGGGGTAAAAGAGGGGGAAAACGGGACTTAGCTCATTTCACACCATTTCACAACCCTAAACACTCTTGAGGTGATTTTTCAATAGGCATTTCTTCCCAAATTCATTGGTAAGTTATTTTAATCCATTTTCTTTCAATTACCCATTATATTTCATGAGATTTCAATATCAAATTTACCATTACCATGGTAGAAATTAGGGATTTGTGTAGAATTGGGGATTTTTGTAAAATTGAGATTTAGACCTCGAATCAAGGTCGGATTTCGAAACAAATCACATAACCCGGCTCGGTGACAAGGTAAAAACACAACACAAAATTATGCTCGCTAGTCGAATATAGTATAGAAAAAATCGTATCCACAGGGATTGGATTTAAACAGTGTTTTCGTAGCTTCTAGTTTTGACGGGCTTTTTTTACCCTCATTCGAGGACGAATGATCCTAAGCGGGGGAGAATGTAAGGCCTCGGAAAATGTTTCTAATGATTTAATATTTTAAAGTACGCCAACGATATTTGGGAATAACGTGTTAGAGTATTAAAGGAGACCCATGGGATAGAATCACATTATTTTGAAATGAAACGTATATGTTTAAGGTGTGTTGAAACATACTAAGGAGTTTTGTGAATGGAAAGAATTCGTGTAGAACAAGTAGGATACATTAAGTGGAAAGGATGTCTCAATTCGCATAAGATCCTACTTCAAACGTATGCTGCTACCAAAGTATAACGACTTATGGGGTGATCTACCTATAAAATTAAATCCCTTTGAGTCTAGTTTCTAAATCTTCAAACCGTTTGTCATTCGGACATTCCTACAAGAAGTTATGATCAAATTACCAAAGGCTGGCGGAGGAGCCTGCGGATGCGAAGCATCCGAAGCCGCGTCCGAAAGAGAGGCTGGCAGTGAAGTGCTGCCATAGCGTCCAGGTACGCATCCGAGCTTCAAAGAGGAGTGAAGTGGGGATGCGAAGCATCCAGGGCCGTATCCGAAACTCAGAAATCTGGGCCTATAAATACAAGGTCAGGGAAGGGGGATATTTTGAGTATTTGGGGGTTAGGGTTCTGGAGGTGAAGGGACGATTTTGAGCTCAAATCAAGTCCAATCAACCAAGGTAAGCTGTTAATGATGTTTTGGGTTGATTATTACTCAATATACATGATTTCTAACATCATTCTTACATCCACATACAAGATTTCATCATCAAATCCTCAAGAACACAAAAATCACCAAAGTTGTGATTTTTCAAGATTGATCTACTAGAGGTAATTCCAATGCTTCAAACTCGTTTATTATGAGTAGTTAGAAGTATTTGAAGCATTTGTTACAAGTTTTAATGGTTGAAAGATT
>AWOL01S0034828.1:309795-336200 GCA_000715115.1 Nicotiana otophora
TGCACGAAAAGAACTATCATATCCACGACCTTGAGTTAGCAGCTATTGTTCATGTCTTGAAGATATGGCGGCATTATTTGTACGGTGTTCCTTGTGAGATTTACACCGATCGTCGGAGTTTGCAGCATCTGTTTAAGCAGAAAGATCTTAACTTACTTCACCGGAGGTGGTTGGAGCTACATAAGGATTATGATATCACTATTTTGTACCACCATGGGAAGGCCAATGTGGTGGCTGATGCTTTGAGTCACCGGGCAGAGAGTTTGGGGAGTTTAGCATATCTACCAGCAGCAGAGAGGCCATTAGCGTTGGATGTTTAGGCCTTAGCCAGCCACTTTGTGAGATTGGATATTTCTGAGCCGAGTCGAGTGTTGGCTTGTGTGGTCTCTCGGTCTTCTCTTTATTATCGTATCAGGGAGTGTCAGTATGATGAGCCTCATGTGCTTGTCCTTAAGGACACGGTCCAGCACGGTGATGCTAAGGAGGTCACTATTGGAGATGATGGTGCATTGAGGATGCAGGGCAGGCTATGTGTGCCCAATGTAGATGGTTTGTGTGAATTGATTCTCCAGGAGGCTCATAGTTCATGGTACTCTATTCATCTGGGTGCCACAAAGACGTATCAGGACTTGAAACAACATTACTGGTTGACAAGAATGAAGAAGAACATAGTAAAGTGTGTGGCTCGATATCTGAAATGCTAGCAGGTAAAATATGAGCATCAACGACCAGGTGGATTGCTTCAGAAGTTAGAGATTCTGGAGTGGAAATGGGAGAGGATCACTATAGATTTCATTGTTGGACTCCCACAGACTCAGCGGAGGTTTGATGCAGTTTGGGTGATTGTGGATAGGCTAACCAAGTCGGCTCATTTCATTCATGTGATGACTACCTATTCTTCCGAGCAGCTAGCTCGAATTTACATCCATGAGATCGTCAGGCTTCATGGCGTACCAGTATCTATTATCTCTGACCGGGGTGCATAGTTTACATCACAGTTCTGGAGAGCTGTACATCATGAGTTGGGTACTAGGGTTGAGTTGAACACAACATTTTACCCTCAGACGGACGGGCAGTCCGAGCTCACTATTCAGATATTAGAGGATATACTCCGTGCGTATGTGATAGATTTTTGGGGTGCTTGGGACTAGTTCTTGCCACTTGCGGAGTTTGCTTACAACAACAGTTATCAGTCCAGCATTCAGATGGCACCATATGAGGCTCTGTATGGTAGGCGGTGTCGGTTCCTAGTGGGTTGGTTTGAACCCGGCCAGGCCAGATTATTGGGTGCGGACTTGGTTCAGGATGCCTTGGAAAAAGTGAAGGTGATACAAGATAGACTTCGCACATCCCAGTTCAAACAGAAGAGTTATGCGGACCGGAAAGTTCGCGATGTGGCATTCATGGTTGGAGAGCGAGTCTTGCTCCGGGTTTCACCTATGAAGGGCGTTATGAGGTTTGGAAAGAAGGGCAAGCTGAGCCCGAGGTTCATTCGTCCATTTGAGGTGTTGCGTCGAGTTGGGGATGTTGCTTATAAGCTTGCCTTGCCTCCCAGTCTAGCAGGAGTTCATCCGGTATTCCATGTTTTTACGCTCCGGAAGTATCACGGCGATCCGTCCCATGTGTTGGATTTCAGCTCAGTTCAATTGGACAAGGATCTATCTTATGTTAAAGAGGTAGTGGCTATTTTAGACAACCAGGTCAGAAAGCTAAGGTCAAAGAACATTTCTTCTGTGAAGGTTCAATGGAGGGGACAACCGGTCGAGGAGGCGACTTGGGAGACCGAGCAGGATATGCGCAACCGTTATCCTCATCTTTTCATCACTTCAGGTATGTCTTTATGCTCATTCTAGGACAAACGATTGTTTTAAGAAAGGGAGAATGTAACGACCCGGCCGGTCGTTTTGAGAATTAGAGCCCGAACCCCTATTAACTGCTTTCCCCATATCTATTTCTTCTATTGTGACTTGCCGGGATGATTGGTTTTGAGTTACGGAGTGTTTTGGGCCACTTAGTCCCTAAATGAGAGCTTAAGTCTTAGAATTTGGACCGTAGTCGGAACTGTATAAAGATGGTTTTGGAATGGAATTCTATCGATTACGTTAGCTCTGTTGGGTGATTTTGGACTTATGGGCGTGTACGGAATGTGTTTTGGGGGCCCGTAGATCATTTAGGCTTGAAATGGCAAAAATCGAATTTTTGGAGATTTGGACCGGTAGTGGAAATTTGGATATCAGGGTTGGATTCTGATTCCGAAAGTTGGAGTAGGTCCATAATGTTGAATATGACTTGCGTGCAAAATTTGAGGTCATTCGGACGTGGTTTGACAGGTTTCGGCATCGATTCTAGGAAGTTGAAGTTTCAAGTTCTTTAAGTTTAAATTGGAGGGTGATTCGTGATTTTAGCATTAGTTGATGTGATTTGTGGGCTCGACTAAGTTCGTATGGTGTTTTAGGATTGGCTGGTATGTTTGGTTGAGGTCCCGGGGGCCTCGGGTGAGTTTTGAGTGCTTAACGGATCAAAAGTTGGATTTGAGTTGCTGCTGAAGTCTTCAGGCATATGTCATTTTCACACCTACGGTGGAGAGACCGCAGGTGCATGATTGCACGTGCGGAGAGGCAAGCGCAGAAGAGGAAAAATGGAGGAGTGCCAGGGGTCGCATGTGCGAGGTGAATTCCGCATCTGCGATGCCCGCAGATGCGTTAGTGTCATCGCAGGTGCGCAAGGTCCGCAGAAGCGGAAGGGATTTCCGCAGGCGCACACGCGCAAGCGCGGTCCTTTCATCACAGGTGCGAAGGCAGAGGGGTTAAGTGATTTGCGCAGATGCGCACATTTTGCTGCACAAGCGCAACCGCAGGTGTGAGCCGAGGCTCCACAGGTGCGGAAATACCTGGGCAGTGGTTAAAACCGAAGAGCTTCGCGATTTTTGTCATTTTTGGACTTTGCAACTCGGTTTAGGGCGATATTTGAGTGCATTTTCGAGAGCTTTCTTGAGGTAAGTCCATTGTACTTATTTTTGATCAATAATATTGCTTCCCTATGTATTTTCTCACCTAGTTAGTGTGTATTTAAGGTGAAAATTGGGAATTGGAGGCTAGGGATTTGGAAGTTTGATTTGTGGATTTGGAGGACCATTTGGTGTCAGATTTTAGTAAATTTGATATGGTTAGACTCGTGAGTGAACGGGATTTTGTATTTTATGACTTTTACCCGATTCCGAGACGTGGGCGCCACGGGCAAATTTTGAGTTAATTTCGGAATTTTCGTTAAAATGTTGATTTCGTTAATTAGATGAGTCTATTATTGTTGTATTTATGATATGTAATTGCTTTTGGCTAGATTTGGGCCATTCGGAGCCGGATATTCGTGGGAAAGGCATTGTGACCGATTGATTGAGCTTGGTTCGAGGTAAGTGGCTTGCCTAACTTCGTTGGGGGAAATCCTCTTAAGATTTGGAACTATTGTGCTATGTGAGTGCCGTGTATGTGAGGTGGCGAGTACATACACAGGCTAGTTGTGGTAAAACCCGATTTTCCTACCGAGTAGCAACATGTTTTCCTGTTATTTTGAGTTGAGTACTAATCTATTTTCATTCTTAATTGATTTATTCCAATATATGTAGCTATCATGTTTAGTATAATACAACATGTCTATGTGTCTTAATTGTTTATGTGAATTATGGGCAGCATGCTTAATGAATTTCCTGCTTCTTCCATGACAGTTACTTAGTCTATATTATAAGCATTTCGTGATGTAGTTGTATTTCTATCATTCACGCTGCATATTTACTTTGGGACTACGGAACCGTATTCCGGGAGATCCCCCTGTCTTACATATTTACTTTGGGACTATGGAACGGTATTCCGGGAGATCCCCCTACACATTTACTTTGGGACTATGGAATGGTATTCCGGGAGATCCCCCTACACATTTGCGTTTGGGACTACGAGGCGGTATCTCGGGAGATCCCCTATTGTGTTTCTGTGTACTGAGCTATTACCTTCAATGATTTCATTGTTATTAAATTTTAGCCTTTATTTTATTGCGGTATTACACTCTATATTTTTTTATTATATATTTACCACTAGGGCCCTGACCTTACCTCAACGCTACTCGACCGAGGTTAGGCTTGGCACTTACTGGGTACTGATTGTGGTGTACTCATGCTACTCTCTGCACATGTTTTTCGTGTGCAGATCCAGGTTCACCTTATCAGTGAGCCGGGACAGCTTTGGAAACTTCAAGGTATATCTTATGCGTCCGCAGACCTCGTAGTCCCCTTCTACTCTTTCTCATGTCCATTATCTTCTGTATTTTTCTTTGTTAGACTCTGATGTATAGAGACACTAGATTTTTCCTTCTATAGTTTGTGATTCATGATGTTCCGGGGTTTGGGATTTGTTGTGTATTTTTGAATAGTTGGTTAAATTTATATTTTTATTTCATTATTCCGTAAAATGTTAGGCTTACCTAGTTGTAGAGACTAGGTGCCGTCACGACGTCACACGGAGGGAATATTGGTCGTGACACGTCGCTCACATGAAATTCACATAGCAAATAGTCCGAGGGATCCTAATTCCCTCAAGTCAAGGTTAGACACAACACTTACCTCACTCCAAAAACCACTCAAATCTCAACCACAGCTTTGCCTTTCAAACAAGCCTCCGAACCAACAATATCCAATAAATTACCAACCTAATGATTCAAAATAAGCCTTAGGAATCACCCACGATTGCAAAAGATTCAATTCAGATCATTATTGAAAAAGTCAACAAAAGTCAACTCTCGGGTTCGCTTGGTCCAAACCCGAAATTCGGTCCAAAACCCGATTACCCATTCACCCCTGAGCCCGGTTATGTAATTTATTTTGGAATCCGACCTCAATTTGAGGTCTAAATTCCAATTTCTCAAAAATCCCTAACTTTCCCCAAACCTCCAAATTTCCACCATGAAAACACTAGATTTTAGGTTAAAAACTTGTGAAATGTAATGAAAGATTGAAAACAACTAGTTTAGAATCACTTACCAATGATTTGGGGAAGATGAAGTCTTGGAAAAATCGCCTCTAATGTCTTAGGTTTTGAAAATTTGTGAAATGAACCAAAAATTCCGTCTAAGTCAAGTTTTGATCAGCTGCAGGTGTCGCATTTGTGACCTGGGGTTCGCAAATGCGAGCCCCACAAAGGCCACAATTTCTTCGCAAATGCGAAACTGCCCTAGGCCTGCTGTCATTGCAAATGCGAACAAGTGTTCGCAAATGCGGATAAGAGAGGATGGAAAATGCGACCAAAATTTCGCAAATGCGATGGTCCACCCCGCAGCCCGCTGCTCGCTGCTCGCAAATGCGATGGTCCCTTCACAAATGCGAGGCTCGCATTTGCGAGCCACATCCTGCAAATGCGAAATCTGTGGGTCTAATGCACCAGCTATGATTTTCTAAGTTCAATTCAATCGGTAGCCTATCCGAAACTCACCCGAGCCATCGGGGCTCCAAACCAAACATGCACACCAGTCTAAAAACATCATAAGAACTTGCTCGCGAGATCAAATCGCTAAAATAACACCTAGAACTACGAATTAAATACCAAATCAAAGAAAATTTTCAAGAAGACTTTAAAACTTCTATTTTCACAACCGAACGTCTGAATCATATCAAACCAACTCCGTTTCCCACCAAATTTCACAGACAAGTTATAAATATTATAGTGGACGTGTTTCTGGCTCTAGAACCAAAATACGGACCCGGTATCAATAAATCCAAACATCAGTCGATTCTTAAATATCACAAATCTTTGAAACTTTCAATTTTTAACTAAAATTAATAACTTGGGGTAGGTACTTCCGAATTCGATTCCGGGCATACGTCCAGGTCCCAAATTACGATAGGGACCCATCGGGGCCATCAAAACACGAATTCGGGTTCATTTACTCAAAATGTTGACCGAAGTCAACTCAAATGAAGTTTTTAGGTAAAAATTCTTATTTTCACAATTTTGAACATAAAAGCTTTTCAGGAAACACGCTCGAACTGTGCATGCAAATAGAGGAGGGTAAAATGAGATTTTTAATGTTTCGAATCACAGAATTAGGTTTTAAAATACAAGATGACCTATCGGATCATCACACGCATACATTGATTTTTAGTTTCTACAATGGTTTTCTCTTCTTATATTTAGATGTATTTATATGTATTCGATAAGGCATACATCGATTTTTATTTTGTATAGTGATTTTTGACTATTGTATTTAGATGTATTAATATGTATTTGAGTTCTTACAACAACATTTTTAGTTTTATCATTTTGAAGTTATTCATCAATTGGTTATGCATTCAATCTAACTGTATTTATCTATATTTTAAACCTAATTGTATCTATCTGTATTTAGAACAACAATACAGTGAAATATAGTAAAATACTCTCAATACAAATAAAACATCAATGAATACAACCAATAAAATATACTCAATAAAGTAGTAATACCGTGTATTAGGAATAAATAAAATATTGTGAATACAAAAATAAACATGAATACATTCAACACAATTGTTAGATACAACTGAATACAAGCACTAGGTATATTATTGTCACGATCCAAAATCCTAACCGGTTGTGATGAGCATCTCTTAAAGTCAAAATAATCTCTTAGATACTACGCAAGCCGAAAACCTCAATAAGTCAAAATAATCTCTTAAAGTTTGAAAATGTAATCTTTGAATTCCTTAGAAAACCTCACAATTTCAGATACAAAACACTCCCAAAATCCGGTGTCACTGAGTACATGAGCATGTAAATAATAACAATATATGACGGATAAGAGCACTGTCTAAAAATACAGAACATTAAAATAATAGAAAGGAAAGAGAGTCAAGGTTTGCGGACACCAAACAGCTACCTTGATAGTCTCCAACAGATAAATCCTCAAATCTGGCATCCGCCATATCCGAAAGTACCTGGATCTGCACACGAGGTGCAGAGTATAGTATGAGTACAACCAACTCAATAAGTAATAAGACTAACCTCTGGGCTAAATATAGTGACGAGCTCAACAGGTATAGTCTCGTACAGAAATAACAGTACAGAAATGTAGGCATGCTTCCCAATTCAAGAGTTAAACTCAGTACAGGAAACATAGATAACATATGCATGATATGCGGAATATGACATCGCTATATTTACATGCCAAAGTATATGTTGTATGTGATGTACCACAATGGAAACCTCGTGTACTCACAATCTAAGAATACTCAATCACTCAGTACTGTCTATGGTCAATCCAACCTAGGGAAGATCCATGACAACTATATATGTATATCCATCAATTGACAATCAGTCACTCAGTAATGTATAAGGCCAATCCAGCCCAGGGGAAGATCCATCCCCAAATATCAATGATTTGGACAAGATCCATGTCCAGAAAAAATCCATCCCTCAATATAAATGTTTCGGGCAACATCCATGCCCCTAGAAAATCAATCCCTCAATATAAATGCTTTCGGCAAGATCCATGCCCAAGGAAGAGCAATCCCTCAAAATATATATCTATGGCAAGATCCATGCCCAGGGAAGATTCATCCCAGATATATATATCAATTGCGCTCGCTGTGAGGGGGTGCAGACTCCGGGGGCCTCCTTCAGCCCAAGCGCTATAATAAGCCAGATCCATGCATAAGTAAATAAAACTTGCTACGACGTGCAGCCCGATCCCATAATAATAACCTCACAATCAGGCCCTCGGCCTTACTCAGTCATCACTCTCTCCAGTCTCTCGGTCTCACAATGTCATGAAACTAGCCCAAAATGATGATATGGTGTATCAATAAATAATAATAGAGATTGAGATATGATATGAAATGAAAGAATATGACTAAGTATGAAATTTCAGTTTAAACAAATAATTCAACATCAATATGACCTCTGTGGGCCTCAATAATACTAGCATATAGCCTCAGGATGATTTTTAACATGATTCTCTGCTCAATTTGATTAACACATAAAACTACATGGATAATACCAAGATTATTTGACTGCACAATTCCACATAACTAATTACGTCACAATTTCTACAGTGCATGCCCACACGCCCGTCACCTAGCATGTACGTCATCTCCAAACAATTCATACAACACGTAATTCAGGGATTCATACCCTCAGAACCAAGTTTAGAAGTGTTACTTACCTCAACCCATGAAATGCTTTACTCTGCCATGCCTTTGCCTCACAAATCGGCCTCCAAATGCCTCGAATCCCGATGAATTTCTTGAAAATCCCACGAAAAATCGCCACAAACTGAGCTCCCAAAGTCCAAGTTCTGCGGCCGCAGTCCAAATTGTGCGGCCGCACTTCACTGTGATAGCTTACCAGGCTTCAGTTAAATGACCATAACACTCTGTACAAATATCCAAATGATTAATGCTACACATTTTTGGAAACTAGATTAAAAGTTCTACAACTTTGGTTTTTGAATCATGTCCAAATTCGTTGTAGATTAAAATATATAAACCCTTGAAGTCGGAACATCAAACCTGCAGAAACCCTGAAGTGCGGCCGCATTCAAAATTGTGCGGTCTGCATTTTTCCTCTGAAGTGCGGCAGCACTCTAAATTGTTCGGTCCACACTTGTCCTATACGGTCCGCACTTTTCCTCTGAAGTGCGGCCGCACTGAAAATTGTGCGGTCCACATTTTCCAAAAGTTCCAGAAAAATATTAGAGTGTCAAAATGCCCGGACTGGCTCAAAACTCACCACGAAACTCACCGAACCACTCGGGATCCCGTTCAAATATACCAACAAGTCCGGTAACATAATACGGATGTACTCTAGGTTTCAAATCATGTCAAACAACGCTAAAACCAAGAATCATACACCAATTCAAGCCTAATGAACTATGAAACTTCCAATTTCTACAAACGATGCTAGAACCTATCAAATAACGTCCGATTGACCTCAAATTTTGCACACGTCATAAATGACATATCAGAGCTATGAAAATTTTCAGAACTTGATTCCAACTCCGATATAAAAAAGTCAACTCCCCGGTCAAATTTCCAAACTTAAATTTCTCTTTTAGCCATTTCAAGCCTAATTTAACTACAGACTTTCAAATAATTTTCCGGACACGCTCCTAAGTCCACAATCACCATACATAACTATTGGAATCATCAAAACTCTATTCTTGGGTCATTTACACATAAGTCGACATCCGGTCATTATTTCAACTTACATTTTAAACCTTGGAACTGATGTTCCAATTCATTCCAAAACCTCACCGGACCCGAACTAATCTCCCCGGCAAGTCACATAACAACTGTAAAGAATAAATTTAGCAGTAAATGGGGGAACGAGGTTGTAATACTCGAAACGATTGGCCGGGTCGTTACATTCTCCCCCACTTAAACATGCGTTCGTCCTCGAACATGCTAAGAGTTGTTTCCATACCATCAACTCACTATTCCATCTTACAACGCACGTACCTGGGGGTGATCCCTCGTCACCCTATTCTATATAGGCTTGACAACACAACACAATTGAAGATCATTACGTTAACCTTAGTCAGTAAGACTTAGAACCCAATTTCCAAAATACAAAATTTCTTTCAAGACCCGAGTCTCACATATACACACTGTATAAGTCTGAACAAGCTGCATCGAGCCATAACCATAACCACGGATACAATCACATAACATACTACACCACTTGCATGCTCGTAGCACCATTCCCGATCATAGTAACTACACTAAAACCAATCCGGTACTGATATTAAACCCCATTTCAAACAAAACCTCGCTCAAATACCTTCGTACATTACTGATAATGAATGAAACATGCGGAAATCTCATGACCCATTATCAGATCAACAAGTCGTGGAGCTCTCTCGCCCCAACTATAACCATAATCAGTTTCTAAGCCGACTTTCAATATTCTCCTCCCGAATATACCATAATCAAATCTGATAGTACCCGTTCTTCCAATGACCTTATATTATTAAACACAACTATCCCACTGACATGCCACACCAATACAACTCAAGCCATAACTGCGCAACCTTGTACCCAAAATGGAAGATGTCTCAAAGTAAAGAACCGTATTGTAAGTTCAACAAGTACCACCACAACTCTAATGCTATAATATCATTATATATAGTAGAACCAAGACACACAAATTTAATAACAGTAACCAACTCTTCTAGATCTCACATTAACATCACTCGCACGGACAACTTAGGTGCCAATAATATAATCCGCTCGGCATGGTCATAGGCCTCTAGTCCAAGCATATCATACCGGAGCAATCAATTAAGTACACATGTATATGATAAATGAATTATGATTCTCATGCTCCTGAACTGATATAAATAACACGTCATAGAGTAGGCAGGTGCAAAGTGTGCTATCACCGCTCAAATCGTCAAGTTAACGTAGAAATAGTAACTACCCAATTTATTTAGGGAATTAGCCTCTTTGTAACCTCATGTGTAGTCCAGATAGTTCTCGACAAATGTACGAATACGAGAAACACTATAACTTTTTGCTTAACTGTCAACTCTAGGCATATCATAGCCTAGGAATTCTTCGAAGTATTAATACTTGCTCCGATGCCAGCACATAGGCTCAAACCATACATATATGTGCACTCATAGCGCATAGCTATCACAAATAATTAATGCAACTAGTACCTCCATTGAGTTTCAATAAACTCACCTCAAACAGGGCGCAACCCTTAAACAATATGCTTATGAGAACTTCCAATCTCCAAATTCATAGAACACATGGATCACCGTAACTGATCTCAACTCCAACACTCGAATGACTAACACATCTTTCATGCACGATCATCCCACGAAGAATACTTCCAAAAAATAATTTTTGTGCCACATAGAAATAATTAGAATATCAACAGTCTATCAACCAGGTGAGTACCGCAGTACCAATGAATATCCGTAAGTCAAAACACTATGCCCCTTCTGAAATGCACACCCTTCTCAGGGATTACCGAGTAGTTACAACAATCATCTAAATATTTGAAATTGACCATTCAATCCAAACTTCATAACCTTCCCTTCAGGACCGAACTGCCACCTTGTACATGTAAATCTTAATCCCATACAACATACCACATCTATTATGTCATCACGTGACAAGCACAAGAATCTCTTTATGAACTCTGAGTCACCAGCAAATTACATACCCGATTAGTTAGAAACCTTTCTCTTGCTTCCTTCCAAGAGGAAATCACAATACACAACACCTTCTCCAAACCGGTAAAAAATATTCGGCTCAAACCATGGTAGAAACCATCAAGAACACTTTGAAATCCATTTGCACAAAACCAAGATATCAGACTGAATTCCTATAGCTTGACCAAGCCATGCAGGTCACCAAACCCAAGAATATTGCCACCAAAACATCTGTAAAGTCTCACCACATCATCATTACCCAAAAGAACCGAGCATACTATTACTATACTGGTCTAACCAACTACCAAGTTGTCCTATTTACTTCGAGGTTCTTCAGAATTATCCTCAAGTTGATACTTCTCCTTGTCATAAATCCACGATCCTTACCCAAAGCTCACTACAAGACACCCTAACATATAACCACACCGCCATAAGGCCCATAAGCCATTGTATTCTTCTTAAGTACCTCCATAAATACCACAACTGTAACACTCACTCTAAAAATACCTTGTGTGAATTTAAATTTATTCTTCTTACCTTTCTTATACTAAAATGTCGAATCCATAATCATACAGAATTACCGCAAGTTCCGACACCATCCAATGTAAATAACCAATTATAGCGATATACGAATCCAAAAAATTTTCAATTGCCACATATACATTTTGAATCAATTAGAACCCTATCGAGAGTCACCCACTTTGCTCAAATCCAAATTGCACCACCCAAACGGGTCCCCAGACATATGCCCCATAAGCATAACAACACCCAAAGATGTAACCCTGCCTTAATACTACCAATCAATTCATACTCCGTGCGTACTACATCCAACAATAACAACTCGTTCATCACATGATTTGCATATACTCATAAAGTTCAATATAACCTATATCCAGGAATTTCTTTACTCGATTCATCCTCGATCTCAATCTTTGCAAGTCAAGACCGATTCACATATATGCCTCCAACCGAAACCAGTACAACACATAACCATGAAATCAAATCATCAATAGCAGGCTCCCTCACTTGGCTCAAAGCCATAGAACAAAACATTCCATAACTCACAATATCCATATTCTATTACTACCATAATACCGCAATCAGTTTAACGAAAATTCTTCTCAAGCTCATGCAACGTCAACCATAAAAATACCTCAATCATTCGCTAAGCTCGCATTCGTTCTCTTGACACTCAAGTCAACTTTCTCAACCAGATTCAAATTCAAATCTCAACACATATGCCCCACTAGCAGAAAAAAACTCTCCACTCAACATTATAAGAAACACATCTATGTAGATTACTCCGTAGGGGACAACCCACCTGCTTAGCCTCAAATTGGCATCTTGTTAAACCCTTTCACAATCACAATTACTATGCAATCACTTAATCTTTCTGAGTCAAAACTCATTAACAAGACATGAGAATTTAATTTGTCCCACTTTAACAACGTGAAAGATCCTTCAAAATACTCATACTCGAGACTATACGTCAAATCAAGACAGACACCAATCACTTTCTTTTCATCAAAAGGAAAACACTTCTCGTCACATTCAAACCATCTTAACACATTCCGCAATCACATCATACAAATCATATAGCCATTTAACCGCTCATCGAGCTACAAATTCTTCTCGTAGGGACATTACCGGACATATGAGTCCAAATGTACAAGTTCTCACAACCGCAACTGCCGAATCTAAGTTGCGGTCTAAACCTGGACTCAAGTCCTCTAGAATGTTCCATCACCAAAACACAGAATATATATCTCGAGCCTCGTTCATGGAATCACAAGCCAGCGGTGCACAACTGATACTGAGCGCTCACATACACACACAAATGCGTTGAAGGAATTCAAAGAGTTATGTTTCAAGTTGAATCAATTCTGCACAATAGAAAACAAGAAAGTAAAATTTTCCTAAGGGTTCGGTAGACTCTCAAAGATAAGTACAAACATCTCTGTGCCGATCCGCAAGACTCTACTAAACCTGCTCATGACTCGTGAGACCTATGTAACCTAGAGCTCTGAGACCAATTTGTCACGACCCAAAATCCTAACCTGTCGTGATCACGCCTATCTCAGTACTAGGAAAGCCAAAAACCTCAATAAGTCACAATAATCCCTTAAGTTTGAAAATTTAATATTTGAATTCCATAGAAAACCTCACAATTTCAGATACAAAACAAACCAAAAACCCGGTGTCACTGAGTACATGAGAATCTAAATAATAACAAAATCTGACGGATAAGAACACTTTCTAAAAATATAGAACAGTACAATAACGGAAAGAAAATAGATTCAAGGTATGCGGATACCAAGAAGCGACCGTGATAGTCTCCAACAGAAAAAATCCTCAAATTTGTCAACTGCCGTATCCGGAAGTACCTGGATCTGCACACAAGGTGCAGATGTAATGAGTACAACCAACTCAATAAGTAACAAGACTAACCCTTGGTCTTAACATAGTGAAGAGCTCAACGGGTACAGTCTGGTACAGAAATAACAGTACAGAAATGTAGGCATGCTTCCCAGTTTAAGAGTTAAACTCAGTATAGGAAAAATAGATAAAATCTGCATGATATAAGGAATATGACATCACTATATCTACATGCCAAAGTATATGTTGTATGTGATATACCACAATGGAAACCTAGTGTACTCACACTCTAAGAATAATCAATCACTCAGTACTGTATATGGCCAATCCAACCCAGGGAAGATCCATCCCAAGTATATATTTATATCCATCAACTGACAATCAGTCACTCAGTACTCTATAAGGCCAATCTAGCCCAGGGGAAGATCCATCCCCAAATATCAATGATTTGGACAAGATCTATGTCCAGAGAAAATCCATCCCTCAATATAAATGCTTCGGGCAAGATCCATGCCCAGGAAAAATCCATCCCTCAATATAAGTGCTTCGGGCAAGATCCATGCCCAGGGAAAATCCATTCCTCAATATAAATGTTTCGGGCAAGATCCTTGCCTAGGGAAGATTCATCCCTCAATATATATATATATATATCTATGGCAAGATCCATGCCCAAGGAAGATCCATCCCAGATATATATATATATATATATATATATATATATCAATTGTTGTGGGAGGTGCAGACTCCGGAGGGGTTCCTTCAGCCCAAGCTCTATAATAAGCCAGATCCATGCATAAGTAAATAAAACTTGTTGCGGCGTGCAGCCCGATCCCATAACCTCACAATCGGGACCTCGGCCTCACTCAGTCATCACTCTCTCTAGTCTCTCATGCTCACAATGTCATAAAACTAGCCCAAAATGATGATATGTTGTATCAATAAATAATAACAGAGACTAAGATATGATATGAAATGAAGGAATATGATTGAGTATGAAATTTCAATTTAAACAAATATATCAATATCAATATGACCTCTGTGGGTCTCAATAATACTAGCATATAGCCCCAACATGATTTTTAACATGATTCTCGTCTCAATTTATTTAACATATAAAACTACATGGATAATTCCAAGATTATTTGACTACACAATTCCACGGAACCAATTATGTCACAATTTCTACGGTGCACGCCCACACGCCTGTCACCTAGCATGTGCGTCATCTCCAAACAATTCATACAACACGTAATTCAGGTATTCATACCCTCAAAACCAAGTTTAAAAGTGTTACTTACCTCAACCTGTGAAATTCCTTACTCTACCATGCATTTGTCTCGCAAATCGGCCTCTTGAAAATCCCACGAAACATCGCCACAAACCAAGCTCCCAAAGTCCAAAATGTAATAATACCCTAACCCTCGGCTATATAGTACCAAGTCTGCTCTCCCAATGTGCAGTCCGCATATTTTCAAGTGTTGTCGTACATTTCCAAGTTTTGCGGCCGCATTTCACTGTGACAGCTTACCAGGCTTCAGTAAAATGCCTATAACATTCTGTACAAATGTCCAAATGATTAATGCTTTAACTTTTTGGAAACTAGATTCAAATGGCTACAACTTTCGTTTTTCAATCATCTCCAAATTCGCTATAGATTAAAAGATATAAGCCTCCTAAGTCAGACCATCGAACCTGCAGAACCCCTGAAGTGCGGCCGCGCTCAAAATTGTGCGGTCCACACTTGTCCTCTGCGGTCCTCATATTTCGTTTGAAGTACGGCTGCCTAAAACTGTGCGGTTCGCACTTTTCCTCTGCGGTCCACACCTTTCCAAAAGTTCCAGAACAACATTAGAGTGTCGAAATGCTCGGACTCACTCAAAACTCACCCCGAAACTCACCGAGCCACTCGGGATCCCGTTCAAATATACCAACAAGTCCCGTAACATAATACGGATGTACTCTTGGTTTCAAATCACATCAAACAACGCAAAAACCATGAATCAAATCCCAATTCAAGCCTAATGAACTATGAAACTTCCAATTTCTACAAACGATGCCGAGACCTATCAAATCACGTCCAATTGACCTCAAATTTTGTGCACAAGTCATTAATGACATATCGGAGCTATGAAAATTTTCAAAACTGGATTCCGACTCCGATATTAAAAAGTCAACTCCCCGGTCAAATTTCCAAACTTAAATTTTTATTTTAGCCATTTCAAGCCTAATTTAACTACAGACTTCCAAATAATTTTTCGGATATGCTCCTAAGTCCACAATCACCATCTGGAGCTATTGGAATCATCAAAACTTTATTACGGGGTCATTTACACATAAGTCGATATCCGGTCATTATTTTAACTTAAATTTTAAACCTTGGAACTAAGTGATCCAATACATTTCAAAACCTCACCGGACCCGAACTAATCACCTCGGCAAGTCACATAACAACTATAAAGCATAAATTAATCAGTAAACAGGGGAACGGGGTTGTAATACTCGAAATGACCGGCTGGGTCGTTACAATTATGAAATATGGAGGTAGTAGGTTACTATTACAAGTTGTGTCCGGCATAAATACATGATGTATTCATATATAGAAAATTGATTTTCAAAATATTTCTGTAGGTACTTGTATCAATTCCGAGCAGAACCTCGAACAATTTCAGAAAAAAAAATCTAATTGTATCAGAAAAAATGTTGTGTTTAGCAATCGAATTGCTCCGTTTTTTGGTGTTTAGCATTTGATAAATCTTCTTATTAATTGGATTGATAATGTTGTGTGTTATAATTGATTTAGGTGAGTTATATTAGGAATGTATCCCATTAAATTAGCAGCTTTCCGTTATTAAACAACTTGAGAGACCTATTATTACGTTGTATTCATGAATACATGGTATGAATACATGTGAATACAACGGCTGACAGCTGGCTGCCCTATTTTTTAGCCGATATTTGCTATTGTATTCATGAATACATTAGCTCGAATACATCGAATACATTACCATAACAACTGAAAGGTAGCTACCTAAAGTAATTATGTATATGGTAGCTATATAAAGTTAATAGCCACTATACAATAGTCATTTCTGAAAATTCCTCATGAATAATAGTCACCGCTTCACCATAAATGTTCCTCATTTTTTGGCATTTTACGACCATAAAATAGGAATTCAAGACGATTTTATATTTTTCGTGAGCTAATGTCCATGAATCTTCATAAATATTCGCGACGGGCTTTAAATCGCATAAAATTTTGTGGGTCCATCATAAACAACCTAATGAACAATAGTTATCACTTTGCCATGACCATTCCTTATTTTTTGGCATTTTAGGGAAATAAAACAAGAATTCAGGGAGATTTTCACTTTTTCATGTGCTAATGTGCTCGCCATCTTCATGAATTTGGGCGATAGGCTATGAATTGCCTAATATTTTTGTGGGACAATAAAAAAAGAGGTAATAAGCAACAGTCATTATTTCTCTATGATCGTTCCTCATTTTAGCAATTTAAGGCCATAAAAAAGGAATTCGGCACGATTTTTTTATTATTCATCTGCTAATGTCCATGCCATCTTCATGAATTTTGACGATGGGCACTGAATCGCCTAAATTTATGTGTGCCCATCAGAAACGACCTAATGAACAATCCTCATTATTTCTCGGTGGCGAGATGATTTCCAATTTTCGTGCGCTAATGTCTAAAAACTCTTCATGAATATGAGTGATGTTCGGCCAAAAAATTAATATATTTAACCATTATTGCCTCACGTTCTAGTACTTTTAATCACCTTTTGAGTATTAATTATATTATTTTATGCTTAATATTATATTTTAACTGTGTGAGAATAAAACGATGCGAAGATGAAGTTATTTGGAGAAAACTTAAATAAAATACGGAAGAAAAAAAGAAAAAAGATAAACTAATAGAGGAAGAAGACAAAGGGGGGACACCCTTTGGTGTCTGTCCCCCCCCCCCCCCCCCCCCCCCCCAAGTGGAGACAAAAATTTACAAGGAAAAGGAATTAAGTTAGGAAACCAACAATTGAATGATCGCCTAAGTTGAGCGTGAAACTCACTAGATTCAGCGCCTGGGCTAGCGCCTAGCGCTGCCCTGGACGCTCAAAGCGGGGACTAGTTCTATTTCGTCCGGGACTTGGTTATTTAGGCCCTACACACTTCCAATACATATAAAAGGGAGGACGTTTTTTAGAGCAACTTTGGACAAAGGGAGAGCACAGAGCCGTCGTGAAGACCGGGTTTCATCTTTCTTCTACCAAATTGAGTAATTTTTATGTTTCTTGGTTTGATTTGTTGTTTGGCTACCATGTCTATGTGGAGCTAACTTCACGTTATAGGTTTGTGGTTCTTTCCTGACTATTTTTATTCAGATATTGATTTTGCTTTCTTGATTTATCATATTGGTTTATTTATTCAATCAGGCGCTTAATTATTTGATTGCTTGATCACCAATTAAATACTATCTACGAATCTAGAATTGAACTAGAAAGTGAGAATTCTAGATTGCATATAGGATTGAGTTGAGCAAGTTCTTGAATTCGCGCATCGCGGAAGGGATTCGCGGTTAGGATAGACATATACCTAATTCCCTTGCTTGGTTCATGTACAGAAATTATAAATTCGTTCTTGTTAGTTCTAATTCCATAGACATATAGGCGTTAGGTTAGCTTGAATAGGCGAGTAAGAATGTGACAGATTCTTATGAGCAATATTATCCATGTCAACCAATAAGCTAGATAAATTAGTGAGTCAATTTAATTGAAAAATACAATAGAAATGTTAGATAGCCCATAACCCTGGATCGTTTTCATTACATTGGTAACATAAAAATCTAATCTTCCTTTGTTCAAAGTCCATTATTTATTTTCTTTTTAGTTTAGTTACTTTAGCATCACTACTTTTGGGTTTAATTCTTGTTCAGATAATTAGGATAGTCTAATTTTATTAATAGTTAATCAGAACTCCTCATGGGTTCGACAATCGACTTTTAGTCACTTTATTACTTGACGACCGCGTATACTTGTGTGTGCGTTTGGTCGCAACAAGTTTTTTGCGCCGTTACCGGGGACTTAGAATTATCTATTTTTCTAGATTAGACTTTTATTTTATCTTTACATGTTTTATTTTTTTTCTTTTTGTAAATTTTTTTATTTTTATAACAATTTGAGTTTTCTCGTAGTGTGTTCGTAGTTCTCTCAACATGATATCTGTGGATGAAATATCCGGAGGTAAGGTTATTGATGAAGACGCTTGGTTGACGGAAGACTTTTATGCCCCGTCTTTTTGGGCTTGTCATGACCTGAACTCTACGAGGTATGAATTTGAATATGGAAGTAAGGGTTCGTATTGGGACAGATATTCCCGATTACCGGAATATGCGGAACGACGATATCTTCTAACAAAGTTGGTTAATGATTGGTTGAAGGACAGAGTTCATCTTGCACAAGAAAATTACAGGTTTGGCTTGACTTTACACAACTTGAATGTAGATCTGAGTGCAAAGGTTGATGTGTTCAACGCCCAACAATTTAATGATGAGTTGTGTGAAACAGAAAAAAATCTTCTAAACTAAATTGAGGAGCTAAAACGAGAATACCAATCATTAGAACATATTTCTCTTGATGGTACCAATGTTGAGAACGATGGTCTAGAGTCATGTGAGATAGTAGATAACATAACTTTTGCAGATTCTAGTATATGTAAATATGGGAATGTAAATAGTAGTACAATTCATGAGTTAGGGCGCATTAGACCTCACTCCAATAATTTTTTCACATTATGTTTAGATAGTAAGATAGTAATCGAGCCAACTGAGCCTATGGGGGAGTCAAAGAGTGAGGATGAGAGTGCCTATATTTTTGAATTTGATGTGCCGAAAAACAAAAATTACATTCCTCATTAAAAGGGCGAAAAGTGCAGAGTGAAAATGTTTTACTTGGCCTGGTTAAGTTTGTAGCCCCACCATTGGAGCATAGCCGCAAACTGGATGCCATGTTAGGGGTACAATTCATAAGTTCAAGGTGGAGAAAAAAGTGGTTCACGTCTTGCCGCGACATTAAATTAGGCACTTGTTGGGAGGCAACACAGCTTTACTGCTTTCGAGTCAAAGTGTTGGACCTAGTGTGAGGTATCTGCACAAAGGACCATCCGTGGGAGAAGTCTGAGTACCCCGTGAGCTGCTATTGCTTCCGCCTTTGGCTTTCCAGGGAGTTTCTTGTCCCCCCTTGTTATTTTTTGTTTATTTGTACATTGTGGACACTGTACCCTTTTAAGTGTGGGGTGAGAGAAATCCTTAAGAGAATTAGTAGTAGTATGTTAGTAAAAATATTAACTTCATATTTTGATTTTAGCTTCTTCTTTTTATTTTTGTAGTTGTGTAGTATTATAGTAGTAGTTTTAGTAGCTTAAATGTTTGTTTAAGTGGAAAATACGATAAAATAGAACAAATTGAAATATATTGGACTTTTCCCGATGATGGATCTCCTAGACAATTTTCTTGAGGGGTTAAAGTCTAAACAAAAAAAATTGCAAAATAGAGAAATACAAAAATATGTCTTTTAGATTTCCATAGGTAGCAATAATCCCCCGTGGTTTTCTTTGTGCCCCGTTTCTTTTCCACGGGATGTAGTTTGAATCGGGTATTTTATTCCTTTTAGAGTAGATTAAGAATTTATGGAATAAAAGGAGGAAGAATGATGAACCTAGGCGACCTTGACTTATTTGATAACAACATATTTAGGCTTTGGCATGTGTAGTATCTTCCCTATGATTTGAAATTATTGATGATGCCTTGCTTAGTTGGATAGCGTGTTTTGTGACACATATGTCTCGTTTTCTTGACTTGTGTTCACTTTGCGCTTAATGCTTAATATCTCGTGGCTCTGTGATTACTTGTATTAGTTGAGAGTCGGAATGGGGTCGTCCCTAGTGAGTCATGTGACATGTTTGGTGATATTTTTGCGTAGTCCATATTTTTGTAATTGATTCTAGAACTTGTCCGGTATGTGAGTCAAAGCAAAATTTTAGGTGATGCTGGGTTTGAAAAATGATTTTCGGCTTTCTTTGATCTTTTTGAGCTTTATTGCCAACCCCACACTTAAGCGCTTGCTCGTCCTCGAGTAAGCATTAAAATCGCTCTCAATAAATCAAGCCTAGAAACACCACCATCTCGGTTGATACTGACAATTAGGCCCAATAGCAACTCAAACCATCAGATATACACTTCCTGATCATCATGCAAGATATACAAGTCACAAACAAACAACAAACCTCTAACCTTCTAACCTTAGAGAGGGACTCTAACTCACCAAATTTAAGCTCGCTCATCTATTATGTCAAATAAAGCTAATAACATCACCTATCTATAATGAAATCAGTGCCCTCATAAGAATAAATAGCCCATATATTCATATAAAAGAATGAATATAATTTAAGGACTTAGCTTCAAAGAACAACTCTCGCGCTCACAAAGGAATTCGCATGTATGCACAAAGAACTATAGGCTTACCATTATGTACATCTCTACTAATTAAGTATGCTCGAATAGAATCAAATAAGACTTTAACGGGTTGTGATATTGGCCAAGGGACTGGTAGGAGAACTATATAATAGAGACATACACTTCCCCAAGCACTTTGCAATTTTAGACTTCATCACCCATTATTTTCTACTCCACTTTATTTTTCATCCCTCTCTTCATCTATTGTTTCACAAGTATTTCCCTCATATCCAGAACGTTTCATTTTTTTAAAGCAATTTTTTTCATTCTCTTTTTTTCATGTCACATTCTTTTCAAGAGGGCCTTTTCATCACTTTTCAGCTATCGTTGGTCACCATTTTTCATTTAATCATCCCTTTCTTCAGATTTGTCAATTAATAGCACAGTCAAAGCAACAATTCTCAAGGAAGTAGGGTGCAAAAACTAAGGATTCAACCAAAGAATCAAGGCAAAAATACGGCTTCCAAATAAAAGGCTACAGGCTCAAAGGGCTAACTAGTGGTACAATATCTGAAAAGGCTAAAATTCACAAGGCATATCAAAGAAAGCCTATTTTCATCTTTTAAACAAAGCAACACTTTTATTTCACTTCAATAACATGCAGGGCAAGCTCTAGACTAAGATGCAAAACATGAAATATATGTAAAAAGTCCTCACCACACATGGCACTGGTATCAATCAAGATGGATCAATTTTACTCTAAGATAGACAGGATCATAGCGAACGACAAAATAAAAGTAAGGTATATACAAAGTCACAACCCTGAGCTTAGGTGTTAGAAAGTCTGCTATTTTATTCATTACTCAAGCACTCAGAGAAAAGTACTACTCAAGCTCAGGCCTAAATATGCTAGTATCAAGCCAGTCACAGAGGTTTTTCTTCTCACTCTTTTACTACTTCTAAAAAAAATCTAATCCTAAAAATAAAAAAGTTACCCGGTTCAAGTTACATCCCCTGGAAAAGAACCGATGCAAAAAGAAAAACCAAGGGGGATTATTATCTAACTAAAACTAACTAGAATATAAAGAAAATCTTTTTGGATTTTTATTTATTATTGGACTTTAATCCCTCAAGAAAATTTTCCATAAAATCCATCGTCGGAAAAAGTCCAAATTTTTTGCTTTTTTTTCGTTTTTTTAATATTTTTTTAAAAACAAAAATCACTACATTAAGAAAAACAAATATTACAAAGGATAACAAAGAAAATCACCCAGACAATCTCCTCACCCCACACTTAAAATTATCCAATGTCCTCAATGCATACAATAAATAACAAGAGGGTAAAAGAGACTCTTTGGTAGGCCAAAGGCCGAAGTATTAGCAGCTCACGGGATACTTAGAATTTTCCCACGTATAGTCCTTTGTGCGGGCACCCCACACTTAGTTCCCACCACCTTCTCGATTTTGCACACACCTATTGTCTTTGACTCCATGCTCCTACTCCTACAAAACACAAAAATAACACTACAAAGATAACACAATAATAAAAAAAATTAAACAAAAAATAAAAATAAAATAAAATTGAGTTGCCTCGCAACAAGTGCTCGATTTAACATCGCAGCACGATGCAATCACTTTCACCACTTTTTCTTCCACTTTGACGATATGAATTGCGCCCCTAATTTTGCATCAATTTGTTTGTCAAGTTCCTGGGGCAGTGGTGTGAATACAAAAGAACCAAGTAAATAATGTCGCATCTTGCACTTCTTGGCCTTTAAGTGAGGGATGTCATTTTGTCTCCTTGGCATTGCAAATTTCAGAATGTATGGGTCTTGTTCTTCATCTATAAATCTCTCTAAAGGCTCGATCTCCATGTCTCCATCCAAACATAATATAGAAAAATATTTAGAATGAGGACTAACACGCCCTAACTCCATTAGTTTTGACATCCTCAATACTATATATTCCCCCAACCTCGACATCATCAACACGAACATGGTCTAATAATTGGTATTCTCATTTTAGCTCCTCAATTTGGTTTAGAAGATTTTTTTCAGCTTCACACAACTCATCACTGAATTGTTGGGCGTTACACGCATCAAACTTTGCACTCAAATCTGCATTTAAGTTCTGCACAGCCAAGCCAAACCTGTTAATGTCTTGTGCAAGATCAACTCTTTTCTTAGACCAATCATTCAACAACGTTGTTAGCAAACAATGCCGTTGCGCATATTCCCTTAATCGATAATATTCATCACAATACCAACCTTACTCCCATATTCAAATTTAGACTTCCAAGATGTCACGTCATGACAAGACCAAAACTACGGACCATAAAAGTCTTCCGTCAACCAAGCGTCTTCATCAATAACCTTATCTCTGTATACTTCATCCCTAGATGTCATGCTAAGAGAACTAGAAACACACTAAGTGAAAAATCAAATAGTTATAAAAATAAAAATATTTATAAAGAAAAAAATAAACTTGTAAAGATAATAGTAAAAGTCTAACCTAGAAAAAAATACCTAATTTCTAAGTCCCCGGTAACGACGCCAAAAACTTGTTGCTCCCAAACGTACACGCAAGTATACGTGATCGACAAGTAATATAGGATTGTAAGTCAAGATATCGTACCCACAGGGAATTATGATTAACTATCAACTAAATTAAACTAAGACAATTAATCTATTCAAGCGAATCCTAAAGTATGAATAATTAACTCAAACTAATTTAGAGTAACAAACTAAGAGATTAAAGGAACAACTTGGAAATATTAGAGACGAATTCAATGAGAGATGATATTCTAGAGCTATGGGTTAGCTAACAATCCCGTTGAGTTTTTACTTAAATTTTCCAATTAATTTATCTGGTTTATTGATTGACAGGGTTAATATTGCTCGTAGCCTTCTCCCGAAGTACTACTCACCTATTCAAGCTAACCCAACGCCTATATTCCTATAGAATTAGAATTAACAAGAACGTATTTATAACTCCCTTATAATAACCAAGTAAGGCGATTAGGTATATCTCTATCCTAACCGCAAAATCTGTTCCCGATGCTCGAGTTCAATATCTTGCTCTACTCATCTTATATGCAATCTAGAATTCCCTCTCCTGAATTCAATCCTAGATTCATAGATAGTATTCAATTGGTGATCAAGTAATCAAATAATTAAGCGCAAGATTGAATAAATAAACCAATATGATAATATAATAAGAGCAATTCAAGTTTCAAAACACAACGTTCATGTAGCACCCAATAACTCTAGAACAAATAAACTATGAATTAAAGGAAGAAAAGAGAAGAAAAACTAATTAGAAGCCTCCTCCAAGCGTGGTGTATGTTCCCCCCACGTGAATTCTCCTTCAAAGTCTGTTAGATCTCCTCCAAATTAGGTTTAGAACCCTTTATATACGAGTTGAGGCCATGTAGGGCAGAAATAACCTTGTCCCGGACGAAGTAGAAAAATCCCGCAACCACAGCGTCCAGACCAGTGGCTCGGGCTGGACCTGGCGCTGAAGGCAGAATGTTTTTGCCTTCAATTCCTTTGCTGCGTTAGAAGCCCTTTATTAATTGTTACTTTTTTCCTTCTTTTTTTGGCTTTCACTTGGGGGGACAAACACCAAAGGGTGTCCTCCTTTTTTATTCTTTTAATTTTCTTTCTTTTTCTTTTAGTGACAAGAGTGAGTTGCTCTAGTGGTGAGCACCCTCCACTTCCAACCAAAAGGTTGTGAGTTTAAGTCACCTCAAGATCAAGGTGGGGAGTTCTTGGAGGGAGGGAGCCGAGGGTCTACCGAAAACAGCCTCTCTATCCTAGGGTAGGAGTAAGGTCTGCGTACACACCACCCTCCCCCAAACACCACTAGTGGGATTATACTAGGTTGTTGTTGTTATTGTTATTTTCTTCCGCGTTTTATTCAATTTTTCTCCAAATCTCTTCATCTTCACACCGCTTTATTCCTACACAGTTAAAATATAATATTAAGTATAAACTAATATAATTAATACTCAAAAGATGATTAAAAGTACTCCAATGTGAAGCAACGATAGTTAAATATATGTATTTTTGGTCGAACATCACTTATCATGAATAAAATGTATCCCTAGTCAATCCTTTTGAGCCTATAGACTTTTATTTGGTACCCACATTACAAGCCTATACCCTTTTAGTTCTTAATTGACGTTGTTTTAATCCTTTTACCTCTTAAAGTACTTTAATTGTGAAATGAGCGCTAAAAGAAGTAAGAAGTAACTAAGTGTTGGGTGGTTTTTTAATGGAACCAATGAAAGGAAGAAAGGTGTACTTGTTTTGTAAAATAATACACCACTAGCGAAAATTGAAAATTAAAGAAAAATAATAGTTGGAAAAAACAAGAAGAGAAAAATCTGGAAAAAAGAAGGGAAAATATAGATGAATAAATTGTTGTCTTGTTCTTGCTAGTGGATATGAATTAATGTACTGCTTAAAGAAAAAGGAAATGTTTTTGGGAGTAATATTGTTTGTGAAATTGAAGTGGTGTTGAAGAAAATGCGCTTAAGGTGATTATGTGATGTGTTAAAGTGCTTAGGAGGGTGAGTGACTATTCCTAAACTATATTCTACTTGTCCCTTAGCCCATATTACAACTATGAAAAAGTCCTAATTGATTTTAGATCGACCCAGCCTACATTAGTAAAGATTTACATTAAGGGCAAGCCTATGGTGCTGATTGCATGCATATGACTTCTTTGTGTGAGTGAGAGATTTTCTTTGATATACGTGAGTCCTTAAAGTATATTTGATCATGAGATTCGAATGTGTGGATTCTACTTACTCTCTTTGATTTTGATGTGATGGCACATGGTTGCACGAGGATAGTTGACGTTATTAGGCGTCTCTAAGATGTTGAGTATTCAAGTCATGCATGCATTGTGACATTGAGTCGGTTTTGAGGCTACAATAGTTTCGAGCACATTTTCTTTGTTGTGAATAATTTTTAAGAATGACATAAGTAAAGGTAAGTGTAATTGACTGCATATGCTACATCTTAATTATTTCTATCAACATTGTCATTGGTGTAGTGTATTACATCAAATGTGTAAATATAAAGTGCTCAAGAATAATATGAATTGTTGGTTGACTCGAGGACGAGCAACGTTTAAGTGTGGGGTGGTGATGTTCGGCCAAAAATGCATATATTTTATAATTATTGCCTCACGTTCTAGTACTTTTAATCGTCTTTTGAGTATTAATTATATTATTTTATGCTTAATATTATATTTTATCTGTGTAGAAACAAAACGATGTGAAGATGAAGAAATTTGGAGCAAAACTCAATAAAATGAGGAAGAAGAAAAAAAAGATAAACTAATAGAGGAAGAAGACAAAGGGGGGACACCCCTGATGTTTCCCCCC
>AWOL01S0034828.1:337363-352146 GCA_000715115.1 Nicotiana otophora
AAAAAAGTGGAGACAAAAATATACAAGGAAAAGGAATTGAGCTAGGAAGCCAACAACTGAATGATCGGCTAAGTTGAGCGTGAAAACTCAATCGATTCAGCGCCAGAACTAGAGCCTAGCGCTGCCCTGTACGCTCGAAGCGGGGACTAGTCCTATTTCGCCAAAGACTTGGTTATTTAGGCCCTACACATTCCCAATTTATTTCAAAGGGGACCTAAACCTATTTTAAAGGGGAAGACATTTTTGAGAGCAATTTTTGACAAAGGGAGAGCACAAAGCCGTCGTGGAGATCGGGTTTCATCTTTCTTCTACCAAACTTAGTAATTTTTATGTTTTTTTGTTTGATTTGCTGTTTGGCTATCATGTCTATGTGGAGCTAAATTTCACGTTCTAGGGTTGTGGTTCTTTCATAACTATTGTTATTCGGATATTGATTTTGCTTTCTTGATTTATCATATTAGTTTATTTATTCAATCCTACGCTTAATTATTTGATTGCTTGATCACCAATTAAATACTATCTACGAATCGAGAATTGAACTCAAAAGTGAGAATTCTAGATTGCATATAGGATTGAATAGAGCAAGTTCTTGAACCCGGGCATCGAGGAATGTATTTGCGGTTAGGATAGACATATACCTAATTGCCTTACTTGGTTGATGTACGGGAATTATAAATTCGTTCTTTTTAGTTCTAATTCCATAGACATATAGATGTTAGGTTAGCTTGAATAGGCGAGTAAGAACACGACAGATTCTTATGAGCAATATTAACCCTGTCAACAAATAAGCTATATAAATTTATAAGTCAATTTAATTGAAAAATACAATAGGAATGTTAGATAGCCCATAACCCTGGATCTTTTTCATTACATTGATAACATAAAAATCTAATCTTCCTTTGTTCAAAGTCCATTCTTTATTTTCATTTTAGTTTAGTTACTTTAGCATCACTACTTTTGGGTTTAATTCTTGTTCATATAATTAGAATAGTCTAACTTAGTTAATAGTTAATCACAAGTCCTCGTTGGTTCGACATCCATCTTTTAGTCGCTTTATTACTTGATTACCGCGTATACTTGCGTGTGCGTTTTGCCGCAACAAGTTTTTGGCATTGTTGTCGGCGACTTAGAATTTGCTATTTTTCTAGATTAGACTTTTACTTTTATCTTTAGAAGTTTTGTTTTTTTTATTTTTGTAAATATTTTTATTTTTATTGTGTTCGTAGTTCTCTCAACATGACATCTGTGGATGAAATATCCGGAGGTAAGGTTATTGATGAAAACGCTTGGCTGAGGCAAGACTTTTATGGCCCGTCGTTTTTGGCTTGTCATAACTTGATCTCTGGGAGGTCTGAATTTGAATATGGGAGTAAGGGTCGGTATTGGGAAGGATATTCACGATTACGGGAATATGCGGAATGACGATATCTTCTAACAAAGTTAGTTAATGACTGGTTGAAGGAGAGAGTTGATCTTGCACAAGAAATTGACAAGTTTGGCTTGGATTTTGCACAACTTGGATGTAGATTTGAGTGCAGAAGTTGATGCATTCAATGCCCAAAAAATTTATGATTACTTGTGTAAAGCTGTAAAAACTCTTCTAGACCAAATTGAGGAGCTGAAACGAGAATACCAATCATTATACCAAATTTTCTTTGATGGTACCAATGTTGAGAAGTGAGCTCTAGAATCATGTGAGAGAGTAGATAACATAATTTTTGAAGATTCTAGTATATGTAATTATGGGGATGTAAATAGTAGTAAAATTCATGAGTTAGGGCGCATTAGACCTCACTCCAATCATTTTTTCACATTATATTTAGATAGTAAGATAGAAATCGAGCCATCTGAGCCAATGGGGGGAGTCAAAGAGTGAGGATGAGAGTGCCTATATTTTTGAATTGGATGTGCCGAAAAATAAAAATTACAGTCCTCATCTAAAGGCCGAGAAGTGCAGAATGAAACATTTATTACTTGGCCTGGTTATCTTTGTAGCCCCATCACTGGAGCATAGTCGCAGACTGGATGCAATGTTAGGTGTACAATTCCTAAGTTCAAGGTGGAGGAAAAAGTGGTTCACGTCGTGCCACGACGTTAAATTAGGCGCTTGTTGGGAGGCAACCCAGCTTTACTGCTTTCTTTTATTTCTGTTGATTTTGTTTTTGTTAATTTTAATTTTATTTTGTAGGATTATGAGCATAGGAAGAATAGCCCTAGAAGTGTGCAAAAGCGAGCCAGAAGGTTAGAATTAGTGTGAGGTACCCGCATAAAGGACCATCCGTGGGAGAAGTATGAGTACCCCGTGAGCTGCTATTGCTTCGGCCTTTGGCCTTTAAGAGAGTTTCTTGTCTCCCCTTGTTATGTTTTCTTTATTTGTGCATTGGGGACACTGTACTCTTTTAAGTGTGGGGTGGGAGAATTCTTTTAGAGAATTAGTAGTGGTGTGTTAGTAAAGATATTAACTTCTTATTTTGATTTTAGCTTCTTATTTTTATTTTCGTGGTTGTGTAGTATTATAGTCGTAGTTTTAGTAGCCTAATATATTTTATGTGAAAAATCAGAACAAATCGAAAAGTATTAAAAAATATTGGACATTTCTCGTTGATGGATCTCCTAGGTAATTTTCTTGAGGGATTAAAGTCTAAACAAAAATGATGATGCATAGAAAAAAACAAAAATATGTCTTTTAGTTTTCCATAGTTAGTAATAATCCCCCGTAGTTTTTTTTGTGCCTTGATTATTTTCCATGGGATGTAGTTTGAACCGGATAATTATTTTTTCCTTTTAGAGTAGATTAGGAATTTAGAAAATAAAAGGAAGAAGAATGATGAACCTAGGCGACCCTGACTTGTTTGATAATAGCATATTTAGGCTTTGGCATGTGTAGTATCTTCCCTATGATTTGAAATTATTAGTGATGCCTTGCTTAGTTAGATAGCTTGTTTTGTGACACCTATGTCTAGTTTTCTTGACTTGTGTTCACTTTGCACTTAATGCTTAATATCTCGTGGCTCTATGATTATTTGCATTAATTGAGAGTCGGAATGGGGTCATCCTTAGTGAATCATGTGCCATGTGTGGTGAGATTTTTGTATAGTCCATATTTTTGTAATTGATTATAGAACTTGCCCGGTATGTGAGTCGAAGCAAACGTTTAGGCGGTGCTCGGTTTGAAAAATGATTTTAGGCTTTCTTTGATCTTTTTTGGAGCTTTATTGCTTATCATGAATAAAATTTATCACTAGTCAAACCTTTTGAGTATATAGACTTTTATTTGGCACCCATATTACAAGCCTATACCCTTTTAGTTCTTAATTGACGTTGTTTTGATCCTTTTACATCTTAAAATACTTTAATTATGAAATAAATACTAAAAGAAGTAAGAAGGGACTAAGTGTTGGGTGGCTTTTGAGTGGAACCAATGAAAGGAAGAAAGGTGCACTTTGTTTGTAAAATAATACACCACTAGTGAAAATTGCAAATAAAAAGAAAAAGAAAAGTTGAAAAAACAAAGAGAAAAAACTGGAAAAAAGGAAAAATATAGATGAATAAATTGTTGTATTGTTCTTGCTAGTGGATATGAATTAAAGTAGTGCTTAAAGAAGAAGGGAACGTTTTTGGGGGTGATATTGTTTGTGAAAATAAAGTGGTGTTGAAGAAAATACGCTTAAGGTGGTTATGTGATGTGTTAAAGTGTTTAGGAGGGTGAGTCACTATTCCTAAAATATATCCTACCCGTCTCTTAGCCGGCATTATAACCATGAAAAATTCCTAATTGATTTTAGATCGACCGAGCCTACATTAGTAGAGATTTACATTAAGGGTAAGCCTATGGTGCTGATTGCATGCGACTTCTTTGTGAGAGAGAGATATTTTCTTTGATATATGTGAGTCCTTAAAGAATATTTGATCACGAGATTCGAATGTGTGGATTCTACTTACTCTCTTTGATTTTGTTGTGAGGGCACATGGTTGCAAGAGAATAGGTAACGTTATTAGGCTTCTCTACGATGTTGAGTATTCAAGCCTTGAATGCATTGTGACATTGAGTCGGTTTTGAGGCTAGAATTGTTATGAGCACGTTGTCTTTGTTGTGAATATCTTTTAAGAATGACATAAGTAAAGGCAAGTGTAAGTGATTTCATATGCGACTGTTTAATTGTTACTATCAACCATGTTCATTGGTGTAGTGTACCTCAAATGTATAAATATAAAGTGCTCAAGAATAATGTGAATTGTTGGTTGACTAGAGAACGAGTAACGTTTAAGTGTGGGGTGGTGATGTTCAGCCAAAATATGCATATATTTAACTATTATTACCTTACGTTCTTATAATTTTAATCATCTTTTGAGTATTAATTATATTTTTTTATGCTTAATATTATAATTTAACTGTGTAGGAATAAAACGATATGAAGATGCAGAGATTTGAAGCAAAATTGAGTAAAATATGGAAGCAAACGAAAAGAGATAAACTAATAGAGGAAGAAGACAAAGGGGGCAAGACAAAAATATACAAAGAAAAGGAATTGAGTTAGGAAGCCAACAATTGAATGATCGCCTAAGTTGAGCGTGAAAACTCATTGGATTCCGACAGGGCTAGCTTAATGCTTCCCTGGACGCTCGAATTAGGGACTAGAATTATTTCGCATGGGACTTGGTTATTTCGGCTCTACACACTCCCAATTCATATAAAAGGGGGTTTAAACAAATTTTGAAATGGGGGGACATTTTTGAGAGCAACTTTTGACACAGGGAGAGCACAGAGCCATCGTGGAGACCGGGTTTCATCTTTCTTCTACCAAACTTAGTAATTTTTTATGTTTCTTTGTTTGATTTGTTGATTGGATACCATGTCTATGTGGAGCTAAACTTCATGTTCTAGGATTGTAGTTCTTTCATGACTATTGTTATTCGGATATTGGTTTTGCTTTCTTGATTTATCATATTGGTTTATTTATTCAATCATGCGCTTAATTATTTGATTGCTTGATCACAAATTAAATACTATCTACGAATCTAGAATTGAACTCCAAAGTGGAAATTCTAGATTGCATATAGGATTGAGTAGAACAAGTTCTTGAACCGGGGCATTGGGGAACAAATTCGCGGTTAGGATAGACATATACCTAATTGCCTTGCTTGGTTAATGTACATGAATTATAAATGCATTCTTATTAGTTCTAATTCCATAGACATATAGGCGTTAGGTTAGCTTGAATAGGCGAGTAAGAACTCGGCAGATTTTTATGAGTAATATTAACCCAGTCAACCAATAAGCTAGATACATTAGTTAGTCAATTTAATTGAAAAATACAATAGGAATGTTCGATAGCCCATAACCATGGATCGTTTTCATGAATTCGGGCGAGGGGCTCTAAATCGCCTAAAACTTTATGGGTCCATATGAAATGACATAATGAATAATAGCCATCACTTCACCATGAATGTTCCTCATGTTTTGTTGTTTTAGGGCCATAAAATAGGAATTCAAGACGATTTTATATTTTTCGTGAACTAATGTCCATGCACCTTCATAAATTTTGGCGACGGGCTCTGAATCGCATAAAATTTTGTGGGTCCATCACAAACAGCCTAATGAACAATAGTCATAGTTTCTCCCTGACCATTCCTTATTTTTTAGAGTTATAGGGCAATAAAACAGGAATTCAGGGATTTTTAATTTTTCATGTGCTAATGTCCACGCCATCTTCATGAATTCGGGCGATGGGCTATGAATTGCCTGATATTTTTGTGTGCCCATCAAAAAAGATGTAATAAGAAACATTCATTATTTCTCTATGATCGTTTCACATTTTTAGTGTTTTAAGGCCATAAAAAAGGAATTCGGCACGATTTTCGATTATTCGTGTGCTAATGTTCCCGCCATCTTCATGAATTTTGACGAAGGGTACGGAATCACCTAAAATTGTGTGGGCCAATCAGAAACGACCTAATAAATAATACTCATTGTTTCTCCATGGTCGTTCCTCGTATTTTACCGTTTTAGGGCCATAAAAGAGGAATTTAAGATGATTTCCAATTTTCCTGTGCTAATGTCTACAAAATCTTCATGAATCTAGGCGATTGGCTCCGAATCGCCTAAAATTTAGTGGGCCCATAAAAAAGACCTAACGAGCAATAGTCATTACTTTTCCATGATTGTTCTTTATTTTATGGCATTTTAGAACCATAAAACAGGAATCCATCATGACTTTTAATTTTTCGTGTGCTAATGTCCACGACATCTTCATGAATTAGGGCAATGAGGTCTGAATCCCCTAAAATTTTGTGGGCTTATCAAAAAAGACCAAATGAATAATAGTTAGCTTCTCCATAACCATTTCTCATTTTTTGGCACTTTAGGGCCATAAAAAAGGAATCCATGACGATTTCGAATTTTTCGCGTGAAAATGTTTACTCCATCTTCATTAATTTGGATTGATGAGCTCTGAATCGTTTAGAATGTTTTTGGTGTCTATTAAAAACGATCTACTAAACCATAGTCATGCTTTTCCATGAGCGTTCCTCATTTTTTGACGTTTTAGGTCTATAAAAAAAAGAAATCAATAAGATTTTTAATTTTTCATGTGCTATTGTGCACCCTATATTCATGAATTTAGGCGACGAGCTTTGAATCGCCTAAAATTTTATAGGCCTATAAGAAATGGCCTAATGAATAGTAATCTTGCTTCACCGTAACCGTTCTTCATTTTTTGGCATTTTAGGGCCATAAAATAGGAATTCAGATTGATTTCCAATTTTTCGTGTGCTAATGTCCATGTAATCTTCATGAATTTGGGTGACGGGCTCCAAATCGCCTAAAATTTTGTGGGCCATCAAAAATGACCTAATGAACTATAGTAATCTCTTCTCCATGAATCTTCTTCGTTGTTTTTCATTTTATGTTTTAAAAAAGAAATCCAGGACGATTTTTAATTTTTCGTGTGCTAATGTCCATGCAATCTTCATGAATTCGGGCGACGGGTTCTGAGTCGCCGAACATTTTCTGGGCAAATCAGAAATGACCTAATGAAAAATAGTCATCCTTTCGCCATGACCGTTCCTTATTTTTGGGCATTTTAGGGCCATAAAAGAGGAATTTAAGACGATTTGCACTTTTTCGTGTGCTAATAACCACGTCATCTTCATGAAATCGACGGCAGGCTCCGAATTGCCTAAAATATTGTGGGCCCATCAGAAACCACCTAATGAATAATAGTCATCAATTTTCCATGACCGTTCCTCATTTTTCATGTTCTAACGTCCACAAAATCTTCATGAATTTGGGCGACGAGTTCCGAAACGCCTAACATTTTGTGGGATGATAAAAAATGACCTAATGGACAATTGACATCACTTTTCCACGATCCTCATCTTTTGGTATTTTAGGGCCATACAATAGGAATCCATTAAGATTTTCTATTCTACGTGTGTTAATGTCCACATCGTCTTCATAAAGTCGGACGACAGATTCTGAATAGCCTAAAATTTTGTGGGCCTATCAAAAATGACCTAATGAACAATAGTCATCTCTTCTCCATGACTTTTCCTCATTCTTTGGCGCTTTAGAGCCATAAAAAAAGGAATCCATAGCGATTTACAATTTTTCTTATGATAATGTTTACGCCATCTTCATGAATTCGGGTGATTGGCTCCGAATCGCTCCCATTAGAAACGATCTAATGAACAGTAGTTACGCTATGCCATGAGCGTTCCTCATTCTTTGGCGTTTTAGGACCACAAAATAAGGAATTTAGGTTGATTTCAAATTTTTCGTGTGCTAATGTTCATGCAATCTTCAGGAATTTGGGCGACCGATTTCGAATCGCTTAAATTTTTTGTAGGCCCATTAGAAATAACCTAATATTATTTTTTTTTCTTTTTGAAGAAATATTGAGAATGCAAACCGCTAATTGATTACCAAAGGGAATTGCGAAGGAAAATTATTATATAAGTAGCATATGGTTCAGTAGATACGAACTCTTCAAGCTTCTTTAAGCTACGACAACAGATTATCCAGTTATCTAGTTAAAGATAGTGCAACTGTAACCAAAGGAAATTAAAAGCTAAGATAATTTCAAGGGTCGTTGAATAAGAAAAATCTTGTTCAATTTATTTATTTATTTTGGTCAAATTAGAAGTACAGTTTACTCCATATTGAGTTGTGAACTCATTTTAACAATGTAAGAATGCAGGGATAGAACCATGATTTGAAATTTATGAGTTCGAAATTCTAGTCATCTTAAGTTATTAGGCTCTAAATTAATAATGTGTATGTATTCAATAAATTTTTTAAGAGCAATACTGTTGAGTAGGTTGGGCCTTAAGTCTGGACTCCCTCAGACCAGGCCCACTGATATCCCAACAGCCCACATAATAATACACAGATATAGCAACTTAGCCCTTCTATTCTTTAGCCATCTTTAACTTTGTAAATATAGACACATTGTAACACAAGTATAAATACTTGTATTGCTAGAATAAGAGGTTACGGATGAGTAATGAAACATTTCAGTTTACACAATCTCCTTTTTTTCTTTTCTCTTTACTGTATAAGCTAGGGTTTCCTCCATTGAAACCTTTTGCATGAGCTCAGTCTGAGCTTCTAACATGGTATTAGAGCGGGTGAGTAAATTCCGTTCGTTCTCCTCTTTCTTCCGATCCTAACCTCGAAGTCAGATTCTGTGATTTCCGACAAGTTCGAAGAAACCCTAACTTCCGAAGAATGTTCATTCACTGATGAGATTCCAAAGTATTTGCTACCTACTATGGTGAAATAGTAGCTGAGGATTTCTTCTACTTTTCATTTCGTTAACTCGTGAAGAGTTTTGCTGCTGATTTGGATTTGTTAAAGCAAAACCGGTATTATCTCCTTCAAGCTTCAATTTTTTTGTATTTTCCATCAATCTTAGCCTTATAGCCTTTTATTTCCGTGATTGTGATATTACAATTTGTGTTTTACTTATCGCTATTGACGAAGTTAATTCATCAGAGGGTTTTCAAAATTTCACCTTAGATTTTTCACATCCTTTCTATGTGCATCCTTCTGATAGTCCATGTACTCATTTAGTCTCCCTTCCTTTTGATGGTACTGGTTTTGTGGCTTGGAGGAAGAGCATGCTTGTGTCTCTTTCTGCCAAAAACAAATTAGGGCTAATTAATGGCTGTCATGATAAACCTACCGAGGATTCTCCTTATTATCCTTATTGGGAAAGGTGTAACGATATGGTGATTTCTTGGATCACAAATTCTTTGTCTAGAGAAACTGCTACTAGTGTCTTAGGGTATGACACTGCTAGAGAAATATGGTTGGAAATAAATGAGAGGTTTGGTCAATCAAATGAGTCAAAATTCATTCAAATCCAAAGGGAGATTGGTTCTATCTCCCAAGGGACATCAGACATAGCTTCATATTTCACCAGACTACGCAGTCTTTGGGATGAGATGAACATAGCTTATATCGGACATGTTTGCTCATGTGGAGCGCTTCCTAAATTCCTAGAGGAACTCAAACTATTCTGGTTCCTTGCTGGGCTAAATGATTCATACTCCACAGTCAAGAGCAGCATTCTTATGATGACCCCTCTCCCAACTGTCAGCAAAGCCTACCCTATTCTGCAGCATGATGAAAAACAAAGAGAGAAAGCACCTTCTCCAGTTTTTTCTGCTGATTCTGTCTCTTTTTCTGCCTCTGCTGCACCTAACAATGGTCAGAGGTCTTTCAATCAAAGAATTTAATTTGAGACAAAGAGAGCTAATCAGTCTGTATCTTGCAAATACGGCAAGAAACCTGAACACACTATTGAAAAGTGCTACAAACTCCATGGATTCCCCCCTGATTTCAAGTTCAACAAGAACAAAAGATGAGCCTCTGGTTTGCATGCTGATGGTTCTTCCTCTGGTCTTCTATCAGCTTCTCCCCAAGGTCCCACAACTCCTAGAATTTCTTCACATGGCTTCACTCAATAACAATATCAACACCTTCTGAATTTATAGCAACAATCTCATATCTACCCTGGGGACAGCAACAATAACCTGTCTTTTGGAGAGAACACTGCTTATGCAAATTTTACAGGTTTGTTCTGTAGTTCTGTAGTTAATTCTGTGGACTTTCATGCTTGTGCATCATCTCAATTCACCATAGACACTTGGATCTTAGACTCAGGGGCCACTAATCACATGACCTCTCACAAACATTTACTTCACAATTTAACTCCACTAGCTAGACCTTACTTGATAACTTTACCAAATGGATACAAAGTGAAAGTTATCTCCACTCGTTCTCTACACCTTAGATCTTACATAATTCTTCACAATGTTCTTCTTGTTCCCTCTTTCCAATTCAATTTAATTTCCATTTACCATCTCCTTTTACAGTTTAACTGTTATGCAGTTCTTACCATTTCTAAATATTTTTTACAGGGCCCTTCTCTGAAGAGGCCACTGGAAATTGGTATAGCTAATAATGGGGTCTATTTCCTCAATCTTGCTGATGATGTTCAATCTCTTTCTTGTGTTTTACCTTCACCATTTAATGTTTCTAATTATACTATTTTTACATGTTCTAGTTCTACTTCTGTTAATGATCCCATTCCCCTCAATCCCTCTTGTAATTCACACACTCACATCAATAAAACAGACTATTTTTGGCATCAAAGAATGGGTCACATGCCTTATAATAGGATGAAATACATTTCTTTCATTCCTGATAAAATCTCTTCCAAACAGCCTTTCATATATCCTGTTTGTCCCATGGCTAGACAACAAAGACTTCCCTTCCCTGACAGTACCATTCACTCTTCATCCCCTTTTTAGTTGGTTCACGTTGATATTTGGGGCCCCTATCATACCCCAACTTACAATGGTTTCAAATATTTTCTAACTCTAGTAGATGATTATACTAGGGTAACTTGGACACACCTACTCTCTTCTAAAAGCAATGCTTTTTTGTTCTAAAAGCTTTCACATCTATGGTTCAAACTCAATTTTACACTTCAGTCCAATCTTTCAGGTCTGATAATGCTTTTGAACTAGGAACTAGTTCTGAGTCCAAATCTTTCTTCACTGCTCAAGGTATACTACACCAAACTACCATTCCACACACTCCTCAACAGAATGGCGTTGTGGGAAGAAAGCACAAACACCTCTTAAAAACTTCTAGAGCTTTACTTTTCTAATCACATTTACCTACCAAGTATTGGGGTGAATGTGTTCTCACAGCCACATACCTCATCAATAGATTTCCCTCCAATGTTCTCAACAACATATCCCCCTATGAAAAATTGCATGGTCATCCCCCTCACTATGATTATCTTAGATCTTTTGGATGCTTATGCTATGCCACTACACCAAAATCTGGAAGAGACAAGTTTCAGACAAGAGCAGTGCCTTGTATCTTTCTTGGCTATCCCTGTGGCAAGAAAGGTTACAAGTTGCTAACTCTTTCCACCCATGCTATCCTCTACTCTAGGGATGTTGTATTTCATGAGCATGTATTTCCTTATTCACCTCCTTCTTCACAAATTTTTCCTTCTTCTCCTACTCCTTTTGTAGATTTACCTAACAAACCTCCTCCTTCCATTTCCCTTCATCCTGTTTTTTCTCATTCTCCTCCCTTTATCACTGATCTTCCTTCTCCTTCTCCACCTGTTATCCCCCATGTTCCTCCTGTTTCTCTCCTATCAGACAATCGTCCAGGATCAGCAATCCTCCACCCCATTTAAGGGATTATGTTTGTCCATCTCTTGCTCTTAAGGCTCCTGCTTCTCTAGCTTCTAAGGTTTCTTCCTCTATTTTGCACATGCATGAGCCCTAGTTTTATCAACAGGATGCATCTCACCCTGCTTGGAAGGAGGCCATGCTAAAGGAATTTCAAGCTTTAGATGCAAATCACACTTGGGACATTATTCCCCTTCCCCCTCACAAGAATCCTACACCTTGTAAATGGGTCTACAGAATCAAACAAAGGTATGATGGTTCCATTGAAAGGTACAAGGCCAGATTAGTGATAAGGGGTGACACTCAAAAAGAAGGCATTGATTACAATGAGACTTTTTCCTCTGTGGTCAAATTCACCACTATTAAGTGCCTTCTTACCATTGCTTCTTTAAGGAATTGGACTGTTTATCAACTAGATGTCAACAATGCCTTTTTACATGGTGATTTCCATGAAGAAGTTTATATGAAGATCCCTCCTGGTTTGCACCTTTCTTCTACATCTTCCTCTTCATCTTCCTCATTGGTATGCAAGCTAGGGAAGTCTCTATATGACATCAAGCAGGCCTCTAGACAGTGGTTTTCTAAGCTGTCTGAGGCCTTGCTCAGTAGAGGCTACATTCCTAGTAAAAATGACTATTCTTTATTCCTCAAGTCCACTCGCAGTTCCCTCATAGTCATAGCTGTTTATGTTGATGACATCCTTCTAGCTGGTGATGATGTTTCTGAGCTGGATAATGTCAAGGCTTTCCTTGATGCTCAGTTCAAAATCAAGGACCTTGGCTCTATTCACTATTTTTTGGGCCTGGAAGTCACTAAAGTTGATACTGGTTTTCATATGACTCAACACAAATTTACATCTGATTTACTTTCAGAGTTTCATTGCCAGAATATTTCCTCTGTGGTCACTCCTCTCGATGGTTCTGTCAAACTCTCAATTGATATGGGGGGAGCCACTATCTGATCCTAGTACTTATAGGAGGATAGTTGGCAAACTTAATTTTCTACAACACACAAGACCTAACATTGCTTTCTCAGTACAACATCTCAGTCAATTCCTCCAAGCTCCTCAAGTTTCTCACATGCTTGCTACTATCCATGTTCTAAGATACTTACTTGCTGCCCCATCTATGGGTATTCTCCTCTCCCCTGATGCTGACTTTACTCTCAAGGCTTATTCTGATACAGACTGGGCAGCTTGTGCCATGTCCAGGAAGTCTGTCTCTAGTTATTTTATCACTCTTGGTGGCTGCCATGTTTCCTGGAAGAGCAAGAAGCAACAAACTGTATCACTATCCTCTGATGAGGCTGAATATAGAGTCCTTCGACAAGCAGTTGTTGAGGTGTCATGGTTAATCAGATTACTTGTTGATTTTGGTGTTTCTATTACTTATCATGTTCCTGTTTTTTGTGACAACCAGGTTGCTCTACACATTGCTAAGAACCCAGTCTTTCATGAGCGCACAAAACACATCGAGATTGACTGCCATTATGTGCGTGATAGTGTTACTTCTGGTTTGGTCTCCCTTCATTATGTTGCAAGTGTTGATCAACTAGTTGTATCATGACCAAGCCCCTTACATACCTCTCTCACCATCATCTATTAGGCAAGCTTGGAGTGTTATAACCCCCAAGCTTTGGGGGGGGGGGTGTGTTAAGCAGGTTGGGCCTTAAGTTTGGACTCCCTCAGACCATGCCCACTGATATCCCAACGGCCCACATAATAATACACAGATATAGCAACTTAGCCCTTCTATTCTTTAGCCATCTTTACCTTTGTAAATATAGGCACATTGTAATACAAGTATAAATACTTGTATTGCTGGAATAAGAGGTTACGGATGAGTAATGAAACATTTCAATTTACACAATCTCTTTTTTTCTTTTCTCTTTACGGTATAATCTAGGGTTTCCTCCATTGAAACCTTTTGCATGAGCTCAGTCTGATCTTCAAACATGGTATCAGAGCGGGTGAGTAAATTCCGTTCGTTCTCCTCTTTCTTCCGATCCTAACCTCGAAGTCAGATTCTGTGGTTTCCGACAAGTTCTCCTCTCCTCGTTCTCCTCTTTTTCCATAAAGTCTTCCGACAAGTAAATTCCTTTTCTCTTTTGTTATATATCTATATATATATATATATATTGTGTGGTTTCCGACAAGTTCTCCTCTCCTTGTTCTCCTCTTTTCCCATAAAGTCTTCCGACAAGTAAATTCCTTTTCTCTTTTGTTATATATATATATATATATATATATATATATATATATATATACACACTCCTTCTGTTTCAATTTATGTGAACCTATTTCTTTTTTAGTCCGTGCCAAAAAGAATGACCTATTTTCTTATTTGGAAACAATTTACCTTTATGCAATGATTTATAGCCATATAAAATATATATGCTTCATTCTACACCACAAGTTCAAAAGTCTTCTCTCTTTTCTTAAACTCCGTGCCCAGTCAAATGGGTTCACTTAAATTGAAACGGAGGGAGTATTTTATTTTTTTCCTTACTTTTTATTGATCCAAGACCGTACACCAACCTAACTAGTAAAAAGGATAGATCATATATAAGATCACATACACTTGCAACACGCTCACTCTTATCATAGAGAGAGATTTTATTAGAAAATCTGAAAAGACAAACACAACAACATGCAGAATAGAAAGGCTGGAGATCTATTCAATTAATTTGGACGAATGTCGAAGCCCTTAACAATGATGCCAGATTTTTTTAAAATTTATAGAGCATTATTGGACTCCAAAATTTGTCACCATATATAGTACTACTATAGTAGGTAGGTTTAACTAGAATAAATGTTTTTGTTTTAAAAACTTGAATGTTAAAAACGTGTCTATTGGCAAAACCCTTAAGGTTGTCTTTTTAGGAACAGACAAGTTACTCCAAAAATTTGTCACAATAGGAACAGTACAATAATGATATGTTTGTACTGGGATACATGTCGCGGTGGAATTATATTAGGATGAGATCCTTGTGATTAGTTTATATGCTTTTATCCACCCTTGTGGAATTGATTCATAAGTATGGTACTGATAGAGAGTTATGCT
>AWOL01S0034832.1:0-70297 GCA_000715115.1 Nicotiana otophora
CATGGAAAATGCCAAGATTATTTAACTATAAAATTCCACAGAAACAATTATGTCACAATTTCTGTAATGCACACTCACACGCCCGTCACCTAGCATGTGCGTCACCTCCCAACAATTCACAAAAATACATATATTCAGGGTTCATACCCTCAACTCCAAGATTAGAAGAGTTACTTATATCGAACAAGCCAAATCTAATGTCGAGCAAGTTAAGCAATGCTCCAGCAATTCCACTCTGCGTGTGTCAACTTCCAAACGGCTTGAATCTAGTCACAATTAATTTGATTCAGACCACAAAATTTATAGGAATTAATCCCATATCAAAATGCTAATATTTTCACAAAATCCGAAATTACGCCCAAAAATTCACCTGTGGGGCCCACATCTCATAATCCGATAAAACTCATAAAATCCGAACGCCCATTCAACCACGAGTCCAACCATACCAAAATTACTCAAATCCGACCACAACTCGGCCTTCAAATCCTCAATTTAAACCTATAGAGTTTTCAAACTTTTCCAACTTAATTCACCAATTAAATGATAAAAACAATCATGGATTCTGGTAATCTAACCAATATTGAGTTAAGAACACTTACCCCGTTGTTTCCCCTGAAAATCTCCCAAAACTCGCCTCAATCCGAGCTCCAAATCGTTAAAATATTTCTGAACTTAAACTTTCTGTCCAGACCTCTCTTCTTCGCGAACGCGACAGGTCCCTCGCGTTCGCGAAGCACAAAATGTGCTTCCCAACATTTGCTCTTCGTGAACGCGAGACACTGTCCGCGAACGCGATGCTTTACGGAGCCCTTCTTCGCGAATGCGAGCTCCCATTCGCGAACGCGAAGGCAAAAGTCCATGCCCATTATGTTTCCCTTCGCGAACGCGATACCCCGTACGCGAACACGATGCACAACCCAGCTTCTCTTCGCGAACGCGAAGAGTAAATCCTGCCTGCCACAAATTCCTCTTCGCGAACGCGAGGGCCCACTCGCGAACGCGAAAGAGAAAATCCGAAAAATACAGCAACAGATATCAGCAATCTCACCAAGGCCAAAAATGATCCGTTAACCATCCAAAACTCACCCGGGCCCCTCGGGACCTCAACCAAATATAACAACAAGTCCTAAAACATCATACGGACTTGGTCGAACCCTCAAATCACCTCAAACAACGCTAAAACCATAAATTACACCCAATTCAAGCCTAATGAACTTTGAAATTTCTAATTTCTACAAACGACTCCGGAACCTATCAATTCACGTCCGATTGACCTCAAATTTAGAATACAAGCCATAAACGACATAACGAAGCTATTCCAATTTCCAGAATCTGATTCCGACCTCGATATCAAAAATTCAACTCCCCGGTCAAACTTCTCAAAAATTCAACTTTCGGCATTTCAAGCCTAATTCCACTACGGACCTCCAAATAATTTTCCTGACACGCTCCTAAGTCCAAAATCACCATACGGAGTTATTGAATTCATTAAAATTAAATTTTGAGCTCGTTTACACATAAGTCGACATCCGGTCACTATTGTAACTTAAGCTTTAAACCTTGAAACTAAGTGTTCCAATTCATTCCAAAATCTCAACGGACCCGAACCAATTACCCCAGCAATTCACACAACAACTGTAAAGTATAATTTGAACAGTAAAGGGGGAAATCGGGTTGTAATACTCAAAACGACTGGCCGGGTCGTTACATTCTCCCCCACTTAAACATACGTTCATCCTCGAACGTGCCAAGAGTTGTTTCCAAGCCATCAAATCACTGTTCCATATTACCACACACGTATCCGGGGGTGAAGCCACGTCACCCTATCCCACATAGGCTTGACTACACAATGCAACTGAAAATCATTAATTCAACCTTAGCCCATAAACCTTGGAGTTTTAATTTCCAACCTTAAAAATTTCTTTCAAGACACGAATCTTACATTTACACACTGTATAAATCCGAATAAGCTGCATCGAGCTATAACCATAACCACGGATATAATCAACCAACATATTACACAACTCGCATACTCGTAGCACCATTCCTGATCGCAGTGACTACCCCAAAACCAACCGCATACTAGTATTAAACCCATATCAAACCAAACCTCATCCCAAAACCTTCGTACACTATTGATAATAAAAGAAACACGCAGAATCTCGTAACCCTTTATCAGACCAACAAGTCATGGAGGTCTCTTGTCCCAACCGGAACCATAATCACTTTCTGAGCCGACTTTCAATATTATACTCCCGAATATACCGAAATTAAACCTGATAGTACCCATTCCAGGTCCAATGACCTTATATTACTAAACATAATTGCTCCACAGACATACCACACCAATATAACTCGGAGCCACAACTCGTGCCATCCGTGCACTAATATGCAACAATTCAAATGTACCCAGTAATGAAAAATGACTCAAATGAGAGAACTGCCCCACCAGATTAACAAGTACTTCCACAACGAAACGCTGAAAATTTACCATACACCGTAGAACCATCACCCGATTATAACACAAGGTTCATTTTATATACTCTGAGCCACCCTACTCCAATTTAATAACGACGGAGAGGCAAATGACAAAAATACCATACAAAAACCTGAAAGGACATAACCATTACACTATCGATCATGCAATACCCAATTACTCACCACACTCAAATTCCGCTATAAATCTCAAATAGAACCGCACCATCTGTGCACATAACCAATAAATCACAACTCCTCGTAGCATAAAGGAATAACTCACAGATCATTTGAGAACACGAATAAGTTCAACATCAACCAAATGACACATCCCTCAATAATAGCAATATGGAGCCAACTATTCTGGCTCGGTGTAGAATACACATCTTAATTGGGCCTACCTATGGACCCCTCAAATCAACTCGGGTTACCCACAAATAGATAAACATTCTTCCGAAAATCCATAATGACTGAATCATAACACATTCTATCATCTTGCTAGCTCCGGCCACAACTTCACAGTCCACAACCATGAAACAATCTGCTCCTGGGAACTCCCAATCTCTAAATCCATAGAACACGTGAATTACCATATTTGATTCCATATCCACCTCTCGAATGCCTAATAACTCTCTCATACACGATCATCCCATGAGAAATATTTTAAAAGATCTTCCGTGCCAATTGATAAAATTTGAATATCAGTAGTCTATCAACCATGTGAGTACCGCAATACTAATTTATACCTCCGTAAGTAAAAATACAATGCGCCTTCTGAAGTCCGCCCCTTTCTCATACAACACCAAGTAGTAATAGTATTTATCTCGTTATTTGAAATCGTCCATGTTGTCCAACATTCGTTACCTTCTCTTCAAGACTGTACTGCCACCTTGTACATGAAAATATAGCTTTCGTACAACACGTAACATCTATATTGCCATCATGTGAAAAGCAGAAGAATCTTATTATCAACTTTGAGTCACCAGTAATTTACATACCATTTTAGTTAGAAACCTTTCTCTTGCTTCTTTCCAGGAGGAAATCACAATTCACAACACGTTCTCCACACCGGTAGAAACCATCAAGAATACTTTGGAATCCATTTGCACATAATCAACCCCTTAAAACTAAATTCCTCTAACTTGACCAAGCCACGCAGGTCGCCAAGTCCAGGTGTATTGCCACAAAGCACCTGTAGAAAACCTCCACATCATAAGCACTCAAAGAACCGATCATATCCATTACCATACTGATCCAACCTACTACCAAGATGTCCTATTTCTCCAAGTCCCTTCCAAATTTATCTTCAGATTGATACTTTTTCTTGCTAAAATACCATGATCTTTAACCACAACTTACCCCACCAACATTAGCATAGAACTACAACGCCCTACGGCCCATAAGCAACTGTATTCTTCTTAAGCACCTTCAAAAATACTACCACTATAACACTCACTCTGAGAATACCTTACGTGAATTTGAAATTGTTCTTCTTACCTTCCTTACACAAAAATGTAGAATCCATACATAAGTCCGGAAACATTCTCACTTGCTATATATAATTCTCAAACCCACAAAAATTTTCTTTCTCGGGAGTCACCCACTTTACTCAAATCTAATTGCACTGCCTAAATAGGCCAAAAGACACATGCCTCATTAGCACCACAACACTCAAAGAAGTAACTCTACTTTAACACCACATAACAAATTCATACTCCGTGCACACTATATCATTTACGAATAACAACTCACTCATCCCACGAATTTCATTTGCTCATACGTGAAATATAATCCTCAATCAGAAATTTCCTTATTCGAGTCATCCTCGATCTCAACTTCTGCAAGTCATAGCTAACCCACAAGTATGGCTCCAACCAAAATTACAATTTAACACCTAACCATGAAATCAATTTATCAATAGCAGACTCCCCCACTTGGCTCAAAGCCATAGATTAAAACATTCCATAACTCACAATACCAATACTCTCTTACTACCATAATGCCACAATTAGTCCAACAAAACTTCTTCCCAAGTTCATACAACGCCAACCATAAAAATACCTCAATCATCTGCTAAGCTCGTATTCATTCTCTTAACACACAAGTCAACTTTCTTAACCAGATTTAGATTCAAATCTCCACCCTACACCCCGTCGGCAGAAAAGAAACTCTCCACTCACATCATAAGAAATACTCCTACATAGATTACTCCGCAGGGGATAAGCCAACTGCTTAGCCTCAATCTGGTATCTTGTTATATCTTTTCGCAGTCACAATTACTATGCAATCACTTAGTCAATCTGCGTCTAAACTCATTATCTAGACATGAAAATTTAAGTTACCCCCAAAATTTAACAATATAAAAGATCCTTCAAAACATTCATACTCGAGACTGTGCGTCACATTAAAACGAAAATCAAGCACCCCATGTCCATTTCTTTACATTTCAAGGAAACACTTCTCGTCACATTCAAATCGTCTTAACACATCCCGCATTTACATCATACTCATCACAAAGCCATTCTTCCGCTCATCGAGCCATAAATTCCACTGTAGGGTCATTACCAGACATATGAGTCCAATTGTACAAGTTACAACCGAAGCTATCGAGTTTAAGCTGCGATCTAAACTTGGCCTCAAGTCCTCCAGACTGGCCCATCACCAAAACATATAATACACATCTCGAACCTCGTTCATAGTATCATAAACCGGCGATGCACAATTGATACCGAGCGCTCATGTGCGCATACGAATACGTGGAAGGAATTCAAAGAGTTTATATCTCAAGCTGAATCAATCTCGCATGATAAGGAAAGAAAAATGGGAAGTATATATCCTAAATGCCATGTAGCCTCTCGAAGATAAATATGGATGTCATCATACCGATCCGCAAGACTCTACTAGACACTTGCTCATGATTTGTAGAACCTATGAACCTAGAGCTCTGATACCACCTTGTCACGACCCAAACTCCAACTAGTCGTGATGGCACCTAACCCAACCCATTAGGTAAGCCGATTACTAACTATCCGATTTCAATAATAATCATTAAAGAAATTTAAGTGAATAAAGTTCTTAATCATGTACAATCCCCCAAGAACTGGTTGTACAAATCATGAGCTTCTAAGAATAGAGTATACAAAGCGGAAATGAAATAAATACATAATCTGTTTGAATAATACATAAACAGAGCTTTTATAAATCTAAGGCTACCCTGAACAAAAGGCAACTACAACAGGAATGCAGGTACATCTTCAAGTCCCGCAACCATTGAGTACATCAACAACAGCAGCCAACTCTGCATACAATATGCAGAAGTGTAGTATCAGTACAACCGACCCCATGTACTGAGTAAGTAACAAACCTAGCCGTAGGTTGAAAGTAGTGACGAGCTTCTACCAAGTCGGGTCCAAAACCAATAGTCCACAACAATCCATTACAACATAAAGCAAATAATACCAGAAGTAACACAGAGATAAAATACTCAACCAAATAATGATTTCAAAAATTATAGTTTTTCCTTTCAAATACCTCAGTGCAAACCCAAATCGTTTGCTGGAGTTGCCAAAAATATGAATAGTTTGAAAACAATAAATTTCTTCCAAAATCTTTTAAATAATAAATAAGATGTTTCATTTTTCTTCCGGACAGCCCGTGTAAAAACAAATGCATCTCTATGCCAATCTGTCAACAATGTGTGAAAATTCATGAATGATGTGATGCAGTACATCACGAAGAAATACATCTCTATGCATGTATGTCATGTCTGCATGCCAATGCAATGCAACTCATTGATAAAATCATAAATAACCCCTCGGGCAGAACATCACTCATATACAGCCCCTCGAGCAAAACCTCACAGTCACTCGTGCTACTCGGGCTTACCTCACAATCACTCTTTCCACTCGAGCATACCTCACAATCACTCTTGCCACTCGGGCATACCTCACAATCACTCATGCCTCCCAGTCACTCAGTACTGGGCACTCGGCACTCGCACTCAGTAGGTACCTGCGCTCACTGGGGGTGTGTACAGACTCCAGATGGGATCCTTCATCCCAAGCGCTATAATCTGCGCGGACAACTCACGTGCGATAATAATAAAGTATGTTGCAGGCGGGCAGCCCCGCTCCACACTCATCCTCACCAATCAGGCCCTCGGCCTCACTCAGTCATAAGTATGCTGCAGGCGGGTAGCCCCGATCCATACTCATCCTCACCAATCAGGCCCTCGACCGATATCAAACATGCTTCGGCGTGCAGCCCGATCCCATAAATATGCAACATGCTGCAGCGTGCAGCCCGATCCCATGAATATGTAACATAAATCAGGCCCTCAGCCTCACTCAGTCATAAACCTCTCAAGCCACTCGGGCATCTCAGTAAAACAGGGCATTCGGCCCAAAACATTTATATGCATCAAAAATAGAGTCATAAAACTGTGTTATGATATGCAATGAAATGAATATGACTGAGTATGAATTTTTTAATTTAACACAATAATTCACAACAATATGACCTCTGTGGGTCCCAATAATACTGGCACATAGCCTCAACATGATTTTTTATATGCTTTTCAGCTCAATTTCTTTAACACATAAAACCGCATGGAAAATGCCAAGATTATTTAACTATAAAATTTCACAGAAACAATTATGTCACAATTTCTGTAATGCACACCCACACGCCCGTCACCTAGCATGTGCGTCACCTCCCAACAATTCACAAAAATACATATATTCAGGGTTCATACCCTCAACTCCAAGATTAGAAGAGTTACTTATATCGAACAAGCCAAATCCAATGTCGAGCAAGTTAAGCAATGCTCCAGCAATTCCACTCTGCGTGTGTCAACTTCCAAACGACTTGAATCTAGTCACAATTAATGTGTTTCAGCCCACAAAATTTATAGGAATTAATCCCATATCAAAATGCTAATATTTTCACAAAATCCGAAATTACGACCCAAAAATTACCTATGGGGCCCACATCTCGTAATCCGATAAAACTCACAAAATCCGAACCCCCATTCAACCACGAGTCCAACCATACCAAAATTACTCAAATCCGACCACAACTCGGTCTTCAAATCCTCAATTTAAACCAATAGAGTTTTCAAACTTTTCCAACTTAATTCACCAATTAAATGATAAAAATAATCATGGATGCGGGTAATCTAACCAATATTGAGTTAAGAACACATACCCCATTGTTTGCTTTGAAACTCTCCCAAACATCGCCTCAATCCGAGCTCTAAATCGTTAAAATGTTTCTGAACTTAAACATTCTGTCCAGACCTCTCTTCTTCGCGAACGCGACAGGTCCCTCGCGTTCGCGAAGCACAAAATGTGCTTCCCAACATTTGCTCTTCGCGAACGCGAGACACTGTCCGCGAATGTGATGCTTTACGGAGCCCTTCTTCGCGAACGCGAGCTCCCATTCGTGAACGCAAAGGCAAAAGTCCATGCCCACTATGTTTCCCTTCGCGAACGCGATACCCCGTACGCGAACATGATGCACAACCCAGCTTCTCTTCGCGAACGTGAAGAGTAAATCCTGCCTACCACAAATTCCTCTTCGCGAAAGCGAGGGCCCACTCGCGAACGCGGAAGAGAAAATACAAAAAATGCAGCAACAGATATCAGCAATATCACCAAGGTCAAAAATGGTCTGTTAACCATCCAAACCTCACCCGAGCCCCTCGGGACCTCAACCAAATATACCAACAAATCCTAAGACATCATACGGACTTAGTCGAACCCTCAAATCACCTCAAACAATGCTAAAACCATAAATTACACCCCAATTCAAGCCTAATGAACTTTGAAATTTCTAGTTTCTACAAACGACTCCGGAACCTATCAATTCACGTCGGATTAACCTCAAATTTTGCACACAAGTAATAAACGATATAACGAAGCTATTCCAATTTCCAGAATCGGATTCCGACCTCGATATCAAAAAGTCAACTCCCCGGTCAAACTTCCCAAAAATGCAACTTTCTGCATTTCAAGCCTAATTCCACTACGGACCTCCAAATAATTTTTCGGACACTCTCCGAAGTCCAAAATCACCATACGGAGATATTGGAATCATCAGAATTAAATTCCGAGGTCGTTTACATATAAGTCGACAACCGGTCACTATTTTAACTTAAGCTTTAAACCTTGGAACTAAATGTTCCAATTCATTCCAAATCTCACCGTACCCGAACCAATTACCCCAGCAATTAACACAACAACTGTAAAGTACAATTTGAGAAGTAAAGGGGGAAACCGGGTTGTAATACTCAAAACGACCGGCCGGGTCGTTACACTTATAAATCATATTTTTACTGACACATAGTAGCTTTAAATGAGTGCCACTTATAAAGTGCATTTCTTTTTTGCCTTATAAAATGCAGTTCATCGAACTTTTAATCTGTATACGGGTAAAACCGAGGATATCGAGCACCCCGATTTTTCGGTGGAGGAAACGAAGCAATGACATAACTATTCGGAATCGAGATCGATGCCAGGAACCTCTCGCACTAAGGCCTTGACGAAGCACTTACCACCGGGGCCATCGAGACAACGCCCCCGAATCTGGTTAGAGCTCCAAGACCTCGGAAGGCACAATCAAACGGTTGCACACGACTAACGAGGGGCCGTGATATCCGTGCCCAATCGGATATCACAACATAGATCTCGGCCCGTATCAGCAGCTGATTAGTGATTAACGAAAAAGAAGATTTTTACATTTATTAGAGTTGTACTTAGGGTAAAACTCCCCTACTATATAAAGGGGAAGTTGATTGTTCAATAGGGACACTGTAACACGCATATCAAGGCAATATAAACTTGTTTCCTCTGTTTCTAAGTTATTCAAAGGTTCTATTCTTGTTCATAGCTTTTCATATATATATATTTTGGCTACGAGTCTAAGGCAGATTAATTGTTAAGCCCGCAACAGAGCCCAGATTCAATATTACTGCTGGTTTGGCTATTTATTCTATCTTTCATTTGCTTATATAACACTATTGATCACTTGTATTGGATTAATCCACATATCCTTAAAACAACATATAAATTCAATTGTTATCCATTTTAAAGGTAAACAGTTTGGCGCCCACCGTGGGGCTAAGGATAATAGTGGTAATTTGATACAAATTTCCATAACACACTATGTTTTATGCTTGTTCTTTGAGATTTTAATTTTAGATCAACCTAAAAATGTCAAACTCTCTGCATGCTCACTTGAACGTTGATGCTGAATCTGACCATCACGGCGAAAACAACAATATAGTGCCTAGTAACGAGGTGCCCCCTGTGGATCCCAATGGAGTCCCAGTTATAGACCCAGTCGACGCCAACTCATTTGTGACCATCGACGTCAACCTGCCGACCAACCCTAAAAACAACATTCGTGGAGGAGCCCGTCCAATGTACCGAGGCACGCCCGAAGGTGGAGGCGACGGAATCATTATACAAGTGATCTTCGAAATGTTAAAGGCCCAACAGACGTCAATAGCACAACTGCAAAATCAAAGTCGCGCCCTCAGCAGAGTTGAGCCCAAACCATCTAGGGAAAACACTCGAAGAAATGAGCAAGCCACAAAAAGCACGGGTGAAGATGAGCCCGGGACCAACCCCGAAATAATAAAAGTGCTTGAGGAACTGACAGAGCTGATGGAATCGGTGGAGAAGAAAATTAAGGCCGACGACAAAAAAATGGAGACCTATAACTCCAGAGTCGATCAAATCCCATGAGCTCCCCCGATATTGAAAGGCATGGATTCCAAGAAATTGGTCCAAAAGCCTTTCCTTCCGAGCGCGGCACCGAAGCCAATCCCAAAGAAGTTCCGTATGCCTGATATTACGAAGTATAATAGAAGCACGGATCCAAATGAGTACGTGACCTCCTACACGTGTGCAATCAAGGGAAACGACTTAGAAGATGACGAAATCGAGTCAGTTTATCTAAAAAAGTTCAGATAAACCCTGTCAAAAGGAACAATGATATGGTATCACAACTTACCCTCAAATTCAATTGATTCGTTTGCTATGCTTGCAGATGCCTTTGTGAAAGCGCATGCCGGGGCCATCAAGGTCGAGACCAGAAAATCAGATCTTTTCAAGGTAAAACAAGGAGACATTGAAATGCTCGGGGAGTTCGTATCGAGGTTTTAAATGGACCGGATGGACTTGCCTCCGGTTGCGGATGATTGGGTCGTTCAGGAATTCACTCAAGGACTTATCCCCCGAAGCTCCTTGACTTTGCAGTAGCTGAAACAAAATTTGATAGAGTACTCGACGGTATCTTGGGTAGACATCCATAACAGGTACCACTTAAAAATCAGAGTCGAGGACGATCAGCTCGGGGCCCTCTCCGTGTCCGTTTATCCTATCAGAACTAATGAAAGGTCTAAGAGAGTCGTCGACCATGAACCAAGACTTAACAGAGACCGGTATGAACCGTATATTAGAGATAGAAGGATTAACGGATCTGGGCATAAACCTATAAGAAACGAGAAGAGGAGCGATCGAGGCCATAATAGCTGGGAACGCATGAGCAAAAACGGTTTCGATAGGCCACTCGGGGCCAAGGAGGCACCAAGGTTATCAGAATATAACTTCAATGTCGATGCTCCCAGCATCGTATCTTCTATCGGGCACATCAAGGATACCAAGTGGTCTCGGCCATTGCAGTCCGACCCTACTTAGAGAGACCCTAACCTGATGTGTAAGTATCATGGTACTCATGGCCACGGGACCGGGAACTGCCGATAATTTAGAGAAGAAGTGGCCTGGTTATTCAATAACATGCATCTTCGGGAAGTTCTGAGTGATCGAGCAAACATCACTTCAGGAAGAGGGACTCCAACAAACAGACCGAACAAGAAGAACATTAGCACGTCATCAACATGATCATTGGAGGAGTCGACGTCCCCTAGAGACCAATGCTAAAGCACACTAAGGTGTCCATCACAAGGGAAAAACGAACATGAGATTATATCCCGAAGGGAACCATTTCGTTCAATGATGAGGACGTCGAAGGCATCGTACAATCGCATAATGATGAACTGGTAATAGTTGTACTTATAAATAAATCTTGAGTTAAACGTGTGTTGATTGATCCAGGTAGCTCGGCCAACATCATCAGATCAATGGTCGTAGAGAAGTTGGGTCAACAAGACCAAATAGTGCTCGCAGTCCGGGTTCATGCGAAACTACCTAAGGAGAAATAACCTTGCCAGTAAATAATGCCGGGACAATTTAGGATACCAAATTCTACGTGATCGAGGGGGCGTGAGGTATAACGCCTTATTCGAAAGGCCTTGGGTTCACAACATGAGGGCAGTACCCTCGACGTACACTACACCAGGCACTAAAGTTCCCCACACCTGGAGGAATCAAGATGGTTTATGGAGAGCAGCCGACCGCAAAAGAAATGTTCGCAGTCAATGAAGTGATCTCGATGTCCGCACTCTTGACATCAAAGAATATAGAGCCGGTTAGGAAGGAAGAAACTAAATAACAATCACCGATACCGGCCCTGACCGAACCAGAAAAGCAAGGAGCAGGCGAGGATGATGATTATGGAATCCCTAGGCCGTTCATTGCCCCTGATGATTTCGATGCCACCAAGACAACGGTCGAGGAGCTAGAACAAGTCGTATTTATCGAACAATTACCTGATCGGAAGGTATACCTGGGCACGGGGTTAACTCTCAAGCTCAGGAAAAAACTCATTGACTTTCTTATAGATAACATAGATTGTTTCGCTTGGTCCCATCTTGATATGACAGGGATCCCGCTAGAGATAACCACTCATAAGCTGAACTTGGATCCAAAGTTCTACCCGGTTAAATAGAAGAGGACGCCTCAGTCCGAAGTCAAGCATACATTTATCAAAGACGAGGTATCCAAACTCCTTAAAATAGGTTCCATTCAGGAAGTTATGTACCCGGATTGGTTAGCTAACATAGTGGTAGTGCCTAAAAAGGGAAATAAATTAAGAATGTGCGTAGATACAAAAACTTGAACAAGACGTGCCCTAAGAACTCTTTTCCTTTACCTAACCTCAATCGCATGATCGATGCGATGGCCGGGCACGAGATACTCAGCTTTCTCGATGCCTATTCCAGGTACAACCAAATCCGGATGGACCCGGGCGATCAAGAAAAAACTTCCTTTATCACTAAATTCGGCACCTATTGTTATAACGTAATGCCATTCGAGCTAAAGAACGCCGATGCCACTTATCGATGCCTAGTAAACCGAATGTTCGAAGAATAGATAGGAAAATCAATGGAAGTTTATATTGACGACATGTTAGTTAAGTCTCTGTGAGCATAGGACTATTTGAAACATTTGCAGGAAACCTTTGACATACTTAAGAGATACAATATGAAGCTGAACCCGAAAAAATATGCATTCAGGGTCTAATCCGAAAAATTCCTTGGACTCATGGTGCTCAACCGAGGGATTGAGATCAATCCCGATAAAATCAAAGCTAGAGAAGACATCACCGTGGTGGACAATGTCAAGCCCGTTCAGAGGCTAGATAGGGCACATAGCCGCCCTAGGCCGGTTCATATCGAGGTCCTTAGACAAAAGCCATCAGTTCTTCTCATTATTGAAGAAGAATAATAACTTTTCTTGGACCTCGGGGTGCCAACAAGCTTTGGAAGAACTCAAACAGTACCTTTCGAGTCCACCCTTGGTCCATACTCCAAAGGAGGACAAACAGTTGTACCTTTACTTGGCGGTATCTGAGGTAGCAGTAAGTGGAGTCCTAGTCCGGAAAGAGGAAGGTACGTAATTTCCTATTTACTATGTTAGTAGAACTCTAGGCGAGGCCGAAATAAGGTATTCTCACATGGAAAATTGGCGCTCGCTTTGTTAAGCGCCTCCAGAATGTTAAAATAGTATTTTCAATGCCACCGCGTATGTGTCGTAACCTCTTACCCACTAAGGAATATTATGCATAAACTCGAGTCTCGAGCCGGTTGGCCAAATGGGTCGTAGAAATTAGCGGGTACGATATTGAATATCGACCCCGAACCGCCATTAAATCAAAATATTTGGCAGACTTCGTGGCCCACTTTACGCCGGCCTTAATACTCGAAGTCGAAAAGGAATTGTTGTTAACCTGGAGGACATTCTTGGGAATATGGACCCTCTTTACGGACGGTGCCTCGAACGTAAAGGGGTCCGAACTCGGCATCGTATTGAAGCCGCCTAAGGGTAATATAGTTAGGCAGTCTATTAGAACTGTGAAATTGACTAACAATGAGGCCGAGTATAAGACTATGATTGTAGGCCCCGAATTGGCTAAAAGCCTTGGGCCGGAGGTGGTCGAATCTAAGTGCGATTCTAACCTTGTGGTAAATCCAGTCAATGGGACGCTTGAAGTAAAAGAGGAACAAATGCGAGGTATTTAGACAAGAAGCAACGCTGCATCAATTCAAGGAATGGACTATAACGATCCGGTCGGTCGTTTTGAGTATTACAACCCATTTCCCCATTTATTGCTCAATTTATGCTTCATAGCTATATTATGACCTATCGGATTAGTTAGTTCGGGTCCAGAGAGATTTCGGAATGAATTGAGACACTTAGTCTCATAATGAAAAATTTAAGTTGGAAAAGTCGACCAGATGTTGACTTATGAGTAAACGACCTCAGATTTGAATTCTGATGATTCCAATAGCTCTGTATGGTGATTTTGGACTTAGGAGCGTGTCCTAAAATTATTTGGAGGTCCGTAGTGGAATTAGGCTTGAAATGCCGAAAGTTGAATTCTTGGGAAGTTTGACCGGGGGGTGACTTTTTGATATCAGGGTCAGAATCCGATTCTGAAAATTGGAATACCTCTGTTATGTTATTTATGACTTGTGTGCAAAAAATATTTGTGATTTGATAGGTTCCGGCGTCGTTTGTAGAAATTAAAAGTTTTAAAGCTCATTAGGCTTGAATCTATGTGTGATTTGTGTTTTATTGTTGTTGGAGGTGATTTGAAGACTTGACTAAGTTCGTATGATATTTTAGGACTTGTTGGTATATTTAGTTGAGGTCCCGGGGGTCTCGAGTGAGTTTCTGATGGTTAACAGATCAAATTCGGACTTAGAAGAAAAAAAGCTGAAGTTTTTTCCATCTGATGCAATCGCACTTGCGGAAATTCCATCGCATGTGCGAGCCTTCTATCGCAGATGCGTCCAACGTGAAGAGAAGCAGTGGTCGCAGGTGCGACTAAATTTCCACACCTGCGTGGTCGCAAGTGCGAAGCAATGGATGTAGAAGCGGTCAGGGGAAGGGAAAATGGCCTGCGCAGAAGCGCAGATGTGTCGCAGGTGCGGCTTCCGCAGAAAAACCACTTGGAAGTACAAGAATAGTTCCGATCTTTTGCCATTTTTAGGCATTTCAAGCTCGGGTTGGGCAATTTTTGAGCAAGGTTTTCACGGGAAAACTTGAGGTAAATCCCTTGTGATCATTTCTACTCCATAATATTGAATTATCATCGAATTATCCGACCAGATTACATGTTTTTGAGGTGTAAATCGGGGTTTTGCACTTAGGGATTTGAAAATAAGATTTGAAGATTTGGATGTCGAGTTGAGGTCGGATTTTGGTAAAATTAGTATGGTTATACTCGTGGTTGAATGGGCTTTCGGATTTTGTAACTTTTGTCGGGTTCCGAGACGTGGGTCCCACGGGCAATGTTTTTAGCTAAAGTTTACTTTTTTATGGAAAATTATTATTTTCTTATGGAATTAATTTCAATAATTTTTATTGACTGAATCGAATTAATTGTGGCTAGATTTGAGGCGTTTGGAGGCTAATTCACGAGGCAAAGGCATACCAGAGTAAAGAATTACACGGTTTAAGGTAAATAACACTTCTAAACTTGGTTCTGAGCGTATGAATCCCTAAATTGGTATGATATAAATTGTTTGGAGGTGACACTCACGATAGGTGACGAGCATGTGGACGTGCACCATATAAATTGTGTCTTGAATAAATCTTGTGTAGTTGTAAGATTAATGAATCATTTTATTATCTGAACATTCTCCACGTGTTAGAGAAATTGAGCCGAGGCTCCTATTAAAGATCATGTTTAGGCTACGTGCCAATATTTTGGGACCCATGGGGTCGTGTTGCTGTTGAATTAATTGTTCAAAAATATACATTTCACACTCAGTAATATTTGTCCATTGTGAGGATATTTATAGATTGAGCTGCGCGACGCAACAAGCCATAATGGTTTTATATATTATTATTATATGGATCGGGGCTGCCCGCTTGCAGTAGGCCTTATAGGCTTTACTATTTTATGGATCGGGGCTGCCTGCCTATAGCAGGCTTTATTACTATACGGATCGGGACTACCCGCTGCAGTAGGCCATATTGGCTTTATATCACGCTTGGGCTAAAGGACCCCCTCCGAAGTCTGTACATACCCCAGTGAGCGTAAATGATTATATATATTCGGGATGGATTGCCCAGGGCATGGACTTGCCTTACTTATTTATATTGAAATGAATTAACCTGGACATGGATCTTGTCCGTATCATTTTCAATTGGGGATAAATTATCCCACGGATGGATTGGCCTTATACGATACTGAGTGACTGACTATCAGTCGGTGTGTATGTGTGTGTGTGTGTGTGTGTGTGTGTGTATATATATATATATATGGGTTGGAACATCCCTGGACTGGATTGGCCATAAACAGTATCGAGTGACCGAATAATTAGTGACCAGTATTTACTTGAGGTCTTTTTACTGAGATGTCGTATTCCTCATATCATGCAGTATTGATCTATTTCACTTGTACTGAGTTTAACTGTTAAACTTGAAAGCATGCCTACATTTCTGTACCACTATTTATACTGGACTGTACCTACAGAGCTCATCATTACTTTCAGCCCAGAGGTTAGTCTTGTTACTTATTGAGTTAGTTGTACTCACACTACACTTTGCACCTCGTGTGCAGATCCAGGTGCTCCCGGATATGGCAGATGCTAGATTTCGAAGTTAATTCTGTTGAGAACTATCAAGGTAGCTGCTTGATGTTTGCAGACTTGATTCCCTTCCTTTTTAATTATTGTATTGTTCTATATTTTCAGATAGTGATTTTGTCAGTCGGACTTTGTATTCATATTAGATGCTCATGTACTTAGTGACACCGGGTTTTGGGAGTGTTATATTTGTATTTGTGAGATTTCTTCCGCTGAAGTTAATTAATATGTTTTCAAATTTTAAAAGATAAGGTGGTTTATTAAGATTGTCGGCTTGCCTAGTATTGAGATAGGCGCCATCACGACATGTGAGATTTTTGGGTCATGACAAGTTGGTATCAAAGCCTAGGTTACATAGGTCTCACGAGTCATGAGCAGGTTTAGTAGAGTCTTGCGGATCGGTACGGAGACGTTTGTACTTATCTTCGAGAGGTTGTCGATCCCTTAGGAAAATTTCACTTTCTTGTATTCTATCGTGCAAACTTGTTGATTCCGGAAAACTAAAATTCTTTCATTCTATTCTCTCACAGATGGTGAGAACACATACTACCGGATCAGACGGCCAACCACCAGTTAGGGCCGCGAGAGGCCGGGGTCGAGGTAGAGGTTGAGGCGTAGCTCGTACCATAGTTGGGCCAGCACCTGTAGTACTACCAGTTGTGCCCATTGTGATTCCAGGCCTTCAGGAGGCTCTAGCCCAGATATTGACAGTTTGCACTGGCCTTGCTTAGGTGGTTTCGGCTCAGACTGCCCCTACCACTTCTCAGGCCGGGGGAGGTACTCATACCCCAATTGCCCGTACTCCAAATCAGGTAGTACATAGAGTTCAGATACCGGGGGTACTACCAGCACATCTGGCTGCAGTTGTTCAAGCCCCGGTAGTCCCCGTTATGGCAGATGATGAACAGAGGAGACTTGAGAGATTTGGGAGGCTTCGACCTTCGTCATTTAGCGGTGCTGAGTCAGAGGATACTCATGGATTTCTGGATAAGTGCCAGCGGATACTTTGGACAGCGGGTATTCTCGAGACCAATGGGGTCTCGTTCACTACTTTTCAGTTTTATGGGGTTGCCTTCAGATGGTGGGAGGCTTATGAGAGGCGCATGCCGATCGGTGCAGCATCACTTACATGGCAGGAATTCTCCATTATCTTTTTGGAGAAGTTTGTGCTGCAGTCTCACAGAGAGGAGCTGCGCAAATAGTTTGAGTAGTTACATCAGGATGGCATGTCCGTGACGCAGTACGAGATGATATTTTCTGAGTTGGCTCGTCATGCAGTTTGGTTGGTTCCCATTGATAGGGAGAGGATTAGGAGATTCATTGATGGCCTCACGTATTAACTATGTTTGCTTATGACTAGGGAGAGGGTATTTGGTGCCACTTTTGACGAGGTGGTTGACATTGCTAGGCAGATAGAAGTTGTTCGTGGCCAGGAGCATGGTGAGAGGGATGCCAAGAGGCCTAGAGGTTCGGGTGGTTCTGGTGGGGTACCTTCTGGAGGGCATTTCTACCACAACAAGGGTCATCCAGTTCACCGTGATACATCATCCAGCCATGGTTCATACAGTTCTCATCAAAGTCAGTCATCTCTCAGTGCACTTCCAGCCCCGAGTACGCTCCGTGCACCATCAGTTCAGGGATCATATGTACCGGATCCTTCTGGTAGTTATTCTGGTTCCCGAGGTCCGCCTCAGAACTCGCCACCATTTTCTGAAATGGAGTGCTATGAGTGTGGAGAGCTGGGGCATATGAGGAAATATTATCCCCGCCATACGTGAGGCCCAGTTCAGCAGAGGAATCAGACTACTACTTCGGCACAGTTGCTCTACCACCCGCCCAGCCAGCTCGAGGTGGGGCTCAGTTAGCTAGGGTTCGCCCAAGAAGGGGAGGTCGATCCGGTGGCGGTCAGGGCCAATTTTATGATTTTCCTACCAGACCAGATGATGTTGCTTCAGATGCAGTAATCATAGGTATTGTCTTAGTGTGACATAGGGAGGCATCTATATTATTTGACCCTGGCTCCACATATTCGTATGTTTCATCCTATTTTGTTCATTTTATGGATATGCCCTGTGAGTCCTTAGTTTCACCTGTTCATGTATCTAGGCCGATGGGCGATACTATAATTGTGTATCGGGTGTATCGATCGTGTGTGGAAATTATTGGGGGACGAGACTAGAGTTGATATTTTATTGCTTAGTATGGTCAATTTAGATATTATCTGGGTATTATGAGATATCAGATGTTTTGTTATATGGCCTTGGGACAAGTGGGGGAGTCTGTTATCTACGATTTGATTGCGTGAGTATGTGCGGTATTGGTTTCATTCCGAGGTACACTTGTGGATTAGTTATGACTTGCATAGGTTGAGATAGGGGGTGATTTAAGTAAGAAAATTTCTAGAAGGTGGCTATATTGCACTTTATGAAAAATCATGAGATGATTAAATTGTTATTTTGAAGGATATAGTGTGCACGAAGTATGAATTTGATTGGTGGTATTAACGCAGAGTTACTCCGTTGGGGGTTGTTGTGCTAGGGGGCTTGTGTCTTTTGGTCCGTTCGGGCGGTGTAATTTATATTTGAGCATAGTGGGTGACTTTCGAATAATGGATTCAAAACGTATATCTGTCAATTGAAAATTTTTTGGATTCGTATATAGCTATCATCGGTCATTTACATTGGATGGTGTCGGAACTTACGATAATTATGTATAACTATGGATTCTACATTTTCTTTTAATAAAGGAAAGAGAAACAATTTTAAATTCACATAAGGTATTTTCAGAGTGAGTGTTACGGTTGTAGTACTTTTGTGGTGCTTAAGAAAAATACAATGGCTTATGGACCTTCAGGCGGTGTAGTTTTATGTTGGGATGTCTTATAGTGAGCTTTGAGTAAGGGTAGTAGTGTTCTGATAAGGAGAAATGTCAACTTGAGGGTAATTCAGGAGAACCTCAGAGAAAATAGGACCACTGGTAGTAGGCTAGACCAGTATGGTAATGGAATGCTTAGTTCTTTTGGGTAATAATGATGTGGAAGCTTTAAAGATGTTTTTGTGGTAATATTTTGGGTTTTGGTGACCAGCGTGGCTTGGACGAGATATAGGAAATTAGTTATGATAGCTTGATTGGGTGAAAATAGATTTCAAAGTGTTCGTAATGGTTTCTACCATGGTTTGAATCGGATATTTTCTACTGGTATGGGAAACGTGTTGTGCATTGTGATTTCCTCCTGGGAAGAAGCAAGAGAAAAGTTTCCAACTAATTGGGTATGTAATTTGCTGGTGACTCAGAGTGTATAATGAGATTCTCGTGCTTGTCACGTGATAGATGTGATGTGTTTTGAGGGATTTAGATTTATATGTACGAGGTGGCAGTTCATTCGTGAAAGAAAGATCACGAATTCTGAACGGAATCGTCAGTGTTATATATTTAGGTGAATGTTATAGTTGCTTGGTAATCCCTGAGAAGGGTGTGTGGTTGAAAGGAGAATTATGTTTTGAGTTACATATGTTCATTGGTATTATGATACTCTCCTGGTTGATAGACTGTGGATATTCAAATTATCGATATTATTGGCACGTGAGTTGTCCGTGCGAGTTCAGATATTGATACTATAGCACGTGAGTTGTCCGTGCGAGTGATGTTAATGTGAGCTCTAGAAGAGCTGGTTACTGTTATTAAATTTGTGTGTATTGGTTCTACTATATATAGTGAGCTTATAGCATTACAGTTGTGGTGGTGCTTGTTGAACTTACAATACGGTTCTCTACTTTGAGACATCTTCCATTTTGGGTACGAGGTTGCGCAGTTGTGGATTGAGTTATATTGGTGTAGCATGTCAACGGGATAATTGTGTTTAATAATATAAGGTCATTGGACCTAGAATGGATACTATCAGGTTTAATTCTAGTATATTGGGAGAGTAATATTGAAGGTCGGCTTAGAGAGTGATTATGGTTTTGGTTGGGGCGGGAGAGCTCCATGACTTGTCGATCTGATAAGGTGTTATGAGATTTGGTGTGTTTCCTTCATTATCAACAGTGTACAAAGGTTTTAGAACGAGGTTTTGTTTGATATGTGGTTTGATACTATTACTGGGTTACTTTGGAGTAGTCAATGTGATTGAAACTGGTGATGCGAGTATGCGAGTTGTGTAGTATGTTAGATGATTATATCTGGCGTTATGGTTATGGCTTGACACAACTTGTTCAAACTCATACAGCATGTAGATGTAAGGTTATTGGCTAAGATTGAAGTAATAATTTTCAATTATGTTGTGTTGTCAGGCCTATACAATTTACACATAATAGGGTGACGTGGAATCACCCTCGGGTATGTGCGTGGTAGATGGATTAGTGAGGTGATGGCTTGGAAACAACTCGTGGCACGTTCGAGGACGAACGTATATTTAAGTGGGGGAGAATGTAACCACTCCGCCGGTCGTTTTGAGTATTACAATTCCGTTTTTCTATTTACTGCTTAATTTATGCTTTATAGCTGTATTATGACCTATCAGATTAGTTAGTTCGGGTTCGGAGAGATTTCAGAATGAATTGAGACACTTAGTCTCATAATGGAAAACCTAAGTTGAAAACATCGACTGGATGTTGACTTATCTGTAAACGACCTCGGATTTGAATTCAGATGATTCCAATAGCTCCATATGGTCATTTTGGACTTAGGAGTGTGTCCGGAAAATTATTTGGAGGTCCGTAGTGGAATTAGGCTTGAAATGCCGAAAGTTGAATTCTTGGAAAGTTTGCCCGAGGGGTTGACTTTTTGATATCGGGGTCGGAATCCGATTCTAAAAATAGGAATACCTCCGTTATGTCATTTATAACTTGTGTGCAAAATAATTTGAGGTCAATCAGACATGATTTGATAGGTTCCAGCGTCGTTTGTAGAAATTGGATGTTTCAAAGTTCATTAGGCTTGAATCTATGTGTGATTCGTGTTTTAGTGTTGCTGGAGGTGATTTAAAGACTCAACTAAGTTCGTATGATATTTTAGGACTTGTTGGTATATTTGATTGAGGTCCTGGGGGTCTCAGGTGAGTTTCGTATGGTTAACAGATCAAATTCGAACTTAGAAGAAAAACAAGCTGAAGTTTCTGTCATCTGATGCAATCGCACCTGTGGAAATTCCATCGCAGGTGCGAGCTCGCAGAAACGAGCCTTCTATCGCAGATACGTCCAACGTTAAGAGAAGTAGTGGTCGCAGGTGCGACTAAAGTTCCGAACCTACGTGGTCGCAAATGCGAAGTAATGCACGCAGAAGCGGTCAGGGGAAGGAAAGATGGCCTGCGTAGAAGCACAGATGTGTGCGCAGGTGCGACTTCCACAGAAGCGCTGAAAGGGCGCATGTGCGAAAACCCCTGGGCAGTACAAAAACAGAGGGGTTCCGAGCTTTTGCCATTTTTGGGCATTTCAAGCTCAGGTTGGGCGATTCTTTAGCAAGGTTTTCACGGGAAAACTTGAGATAAGTCCCTTATGATCATTTCTACTCCATAATATTGAATTATCATCGAATAATCCGACTAGATTATATGTTCTTGAGGTGTAAATAAGGGGTTTGAACTTATGGATTTGAAAATAAGATTTGAAGATTTGGAGGTCGAGTTGAAGTCGGATTTTTGTAAAATTAATATGGTTAGACTCATGGTTGAATGGGCTTCCGGATTTTTTAACTTTTGTCGGGTTCTGAGACGTGGGCCCCACAGGCAATTTTAGCTAAAATTCGAATTTTTATGGAAAATTAGCATTTTCTTAAGGAATTAATTTCAATAAATTTTATTGACTGAATCGAATTAATTGTGGCTAAATTCTAGGTATTTGGAGGCTAATTCACGAGGCAAAGGCATACCGGAGTAAAGAATTACACGGTTTAAGGTAAGTAACACTTCTAAACTTGGTTCTGAGGGTATGAATCCCTGAATTTGGTATGATATAAATTGTTTGGAGGTGACACTCACGATAGGTGACGAGCATGCGGACGGGCACCATATAAATTGTGTCTTGAATAAATCTTGTGTAGTTGTAAGATTAATGAATCATTTTATTATCTGAACATTCTCCACGTGCTAGAGAAATTGAGCCGAGGCTCCTATTAAAGATCATGTTTAGGCTACGTGCCAATATTTTGGGACCCATGGGGTCGTGTTGCTGTTGAATTAATTGTTCAAAAATATACATTTCACACTCAATAATATTTGTCCATTGTGAGGATATTTATAGATTGAGCTGCGCAATGCAGCAGGCCATAATGGTTTTATATATTATTATTATATGGATCGGGGCTGCCCGCCTGTAGTAGGCCTTATAGGCTTTACTATTTTATGGATCGGGGCTGCTCGCCTACAGCAGGCTTTATTACTATACGGATCGGGACTACCCGCTTGCAGTAGGCCATATTGGCTTTATATCACGCTTGGGCTGAAGGACCCCCTCCGAAGTCTGTACATACCCCAGTGAGCGTAAATGATTATATATATTCGGGATGGATTTCCCAGGGCATGGACTTGCCTTACTTATTTATATTGAAATGAATTAACCTGGACATGGATCTTGTCCGTATCATTTTCAATTGGGGATAAATTATCCCAGGGATGGATTGGCCTTATACGATACTGAGTGACTGACTGTCAGTCGGTGTGTATGTGTGTGTGTGTGTGTGTGTGTATATATATATATATATATATATATATATATGGGTTGGAATATCCCTGGACTGGATTGGCCATAAATAGTACCGAGTGACCAAATAATTGGTGACCAGTATTTACTTGAGGTCTTTTTACTGAGATGTCGTATTCCTCATATCATGAAGTATTGATCTATTTCACTTGTACTGAGTTTAACTGTTGAACTTGAAAGCATGCCTATATTTCTGTACCACTATTTATACTGGACTGTACCTACGGAGATCATCATTGCTTTCAGCCCAGAGGTTAGTCTTGCTACCTATTGAGTTACTTGTACTCATACTACACTCTGCACCTCGTGTGCAGATCCAGGTACTCCTGGATACGGCGACTGCTAGATTTCAAAGGTAATTTTGTTGGGGGCTATCAAGGTAGCTGCTTGACGTTTGCAGACTTGATTCCCTTCCCGTTTAATTATTATACTGTTCTATATTTTAAGATAGTGATTTTGTCAGTCGGACTTTGCATTCATATTAGATGCTCATGTACTCAGTGCCATCGGTTTTTGGGAGTATTATATTTGTATTTGTGAGATTTCTTCCGCTAAATTTAATTATTATGTTTTCAAATTTTAAAATATATGGTGGTTTATTGAGATTGTCGGCTTGCCTAGTATTGAGATAGGTGCCATCGCGACAAGTGAGATTTTTGGGTCGTGACATGGACCCTACAACACGTGCCCCGAGATCAAAATAGCGAGGATGATGCTCTGGCTAACTTGGGGTCATCTGTTGATGACGATGAATTCAGCTCAGGAACAGTCGTACAACTCATGAAATCCGTAGTGGAAGAAGGCCATGCCGAAATAAACTCAACAAGTTTAACTTGGTATTGGAGAAACAAATACAAAGACTATTTGAAGACGGAGAAGTTGTCCTCGGATCCAAAAGAATCGAGAGCTCTACGCACGAAGGCGTCCAGGTTCAGCTTGTCCGAAGAGACTCTATTCAGAAGAACATTCGACGGCCCGCTCTCCATATGCTTAGGGCCAGGAGATATCGAATATGTCTTGAGAGGAGTTTACGAAGGCACCTGCGGAAACCATTTGGGGGCGGAATCTTTGGTTCGGAAGATAATCAAGGTCGGCTATTATTGGATCGACATGGAGAAAGATGCAAAGCATTTTTTACGAAGATGCAATGGCTGTCAAAGACACGCATCGATGATCCATCAACCTGGAGAGCTACTCTATTTGGTCTTGTCCCTATGGCCGTTCATAAAATAGGGAATGGACATCGTCGGTCCCCTGTCGTGGACACATGGTAAGGCTCAATTCATACTGTTTATGACTGATTATTTTTCTTAATGGGTCGAAGTTCAAGCATTCGAAAAAGTCCGGAAAAAAAGAAATCATTGACTTCATTTGGGACCACATAATATGTCGGTTCGGGATATCGGCCGAGATCGTGTGTGATAATGGGAATCAATTCATCGGCAGCAAGGTAAACAAGTTTTTTGAAGACCACAAGATTAAAAATATACCATCAACACCCTATCACCCTAGTGGGAACGGAAAAGTAGAATCTACAAACAATATTATACTCCAAAACATGAAAAAGAGGTTAACCGATGCCAAAGGGAAATGGAAGGAAATTCTGCCCAAAGTCTTGTAGGTATACCGTACAACTTTGAAGTCTAGTACCGGAGCCACCCTGTTTTCATTGGTCTACGATGCCGAAGCATTAATACCGGTCGAAGTTGGAGAACGGAGCCTTAGGTTCCGATATACTATCGAAGAAACGAACGGCGAGGCCATGAGTACAAGCATGGAACTATTGGATGAAAGACGAAAGGTCGCCCTAGTCTGGTTGGACATCTAGAAACAACTGATAGAAAAATATTACAATCGAAGAGCCAACCTCACACTTCAAGATCGGGGACTTGGTATTAAGAAAAGTAATACTACATACCCGAAACCCAAATGAGGGAAAGTTGGGACCGAACTGGGAAGGACCATATAGGGTCGTCAGAATTACCGGCAAGCGCTCATACAAACTCGAAGCGGGAAACGGTTCACAGCTATCGAACAACTGGAACGTGATGCACTTAAAGTGGTACTACTGCTAAGGTACGATCTCATTTACTTTCTATAATATTATGAATCGGGCTAACACTTGCAGGCAATAACCAAAGGAAAATGGGACTATTAGGTCTGAAAGAATGTGTTGCACTCTTTTTCCCTTGAACCGGTTTTGTCCCAAATGGGTTTTCCGGCAAGGTTTTTAATGAGGCAACAGTAAATCGTGCTAACTTAGATTCAAAAACCAGTTTTAAATCGGAGTCAATGGGCGCATCAACAGTATCCGAGCACTCTCAAGATCGACCTCGAATACTAGGACCATCACAATCGGGTTAAGGTTCTTAGCAAGGAAAGAAGAAAACTTTGTACTTGAACGGGTTAAGCTCGGTGGTTAGGATTTATTGTAAGGGTCAAACAGTCAAGTGAACTGTGCCCGCGTAGGCCACCTTAGCCATAATATAAGCTTTTAAATGCTTTCGTTCATGTACTTTACACACAGAAATAAATGAAAGTTTCCACCTTGCTATTACGTATTTTTGCCTCTTAAAACATAGAGCCTAAGGGCTACCCCTATTTGGGGACTATCGAGCTTAAGGGCTACCCCTATTCAAGGACTATCGAGCCCAAGGTATACCCCTACTCGAGGACTATCGTCCGAAATAAGTTCGTGCAACTCGGGCTACCAAATCCCAGAGGCACAAACCCTATTAGGTAGTCTAGCCTAAACACGAAAGGCTACGACCACCCTAAAAATGGCTCGAAGACGTCCGAAGCTCGTAATCAGAACATAAGGTCTTTATAAAAATTCAAAACCTACTAAAAGGTTACCTTCGGCAAAAGTATCGTCTAAAATCACTTAAGCATCTTTGAAAAATTGTCGGTCATAATGAGTTTTCAAGGCTTCGAGCAAATAAATTTGCATCGAAGTCGGGCTCTGTTCGGACATATGAAAAACAAAAGACTTATTACTATATTTGATTCTATGCTAAGGAATCGAAAATATTTGCAAGAATAGAGATTAAGCAAAGATGCTAAAAAAGTAGAGACTTGAAATTGCCAGAAAGGGAAATTTTATATATTTCAGAATGTATTTACAAAGGCTCAACAAAAACGATCTCAAAATAAATAAATAAAATATACACAATGCAAAAACTAAAAAAGTTCTAAGGCATTCATGCATGATCTTCACTGGGGACCAACTCGTCGCCAGAACCGTCGACGCCTTCGGACCCCCCAGAACCCTCAGAGCCTCCGGCACTTTCAGGCTCAGAAATTTTCTTCACCTCGGCCTCAAGCTTTATTGCTTCCTCGATCTCGATCTAGGTCGACAGGTCAAAGCCTCGGTCTTGAATTTATTCGAGGGACTTCCTTTGAGATAACCACCCCATATATTCAACATTAGTCTTCAGGCGAGTCTCGGCTGCTTCGATATCGACCTTGTATTGGGCCACCATCTCCTCAGCATCGCCAGAGGTTGTCTCCAACTTGGACTTCATTGCCTCGTGCTCTCTACCGAGGGCGGCCCGCTCTACGACAACCGAGCTCAGTTGTGCTCACAGATCATCATTCAGCTGATCCTGCTTGTCAGCTTTCTCCTTCTCCACCCGAAGTTGAACCTTTACCGATGTCAGCTTTGCCTGGGCGGTTTCCTTTTCGGAAGCCAGCATATCAATCTTTCTCTTCCACCCATAGACAATGGCTTGGATCTCGTTCATCTCCTTTCGGAGTTGGTCGACCTGGTCGATCTTCTGTTAGACCTGCGAGGTTTTGTCGTTAGCCACTACGACTAATTCCTCGTTTATAACTTCAAAGACTTTTACCTTTTCGACCAAGTTAGCATGTTCCCGCCTCAGGGCCGATGCTTCCTTCTAAGCCTTATCCAGCTCGGCCTGGAGGTCTTTGATGGTCCTGTCTTATTGCTCGTTGAGGAGCTTGTACATATTCTTCTTTCGAGCCTACTCCTTGAGCACGAGCTTGAGCTGATTGACCTCGATACTGTATCGGAGAAAGCTCTCGTGGTGAAGTACCGAGGCCTATAGAACAACGAAAGTTGTGAGAAATATCAAAACTTAAGTAAAATACAAGAAGACGTAATGATGTTACCTGGTTCAGTGCCTGTTAAGCCTCATTGAAAAGACACAGCATGTCCACTTCGTTCATATTTGTCTGTTCCTCCTCGGTCACCAGGCATCAGAGGTAGCTGGCTATGCCCACGGGAGCAGATAGAACCCGAGCATCCTCTGGGACAGTAAAAATAATCGATCTCTTGCGACCAGGTTCCACACTCGGAGTGGGAAACTGATTAATCAATTTTGGGCTCAAACTTGGCCCGCCAGCTTTCGAAGATATATCCTTCTTCGTGACCTCCAGGTCACCCAGCCTGGAAAAATCTTCCAAATAAAGGGAATCGTATGCGCAAAGAACCCCTTCATTAGACTTCTCATTTCTTACTTGGGCATCCTCAAGCATGGACTCGGTGTAGGAGGGTGTCTCCATAATGTCTATTACGCCGGGCGCTTCCTTCAGAGCGGAGCCGGCGTCCCGGGGGGTCCCAACCCTCGTCTCCATATTGACCTCTCGAGTCTGAGGGAGGTCAGCCTTAGGAATCTTCCCCTCGATTGCCGCTTTCTCCCTAGGAGGGGTCGATCCATGGGCGATAAAAATGTCGTCTTCTTCCGACTCATCCCTGAGCCGGAGAAGCGAGTCGGAATCTGGTACCCGAGAGCTGGTACTCTTCTTGGGCTTGTGAGCCACTCTCTTCTTTGGATTCACCTCAGGACTGAGGAGCTCGAAGGTTTTCTTTTCCTCTTCCTCTTCCTCTTTTCCCCCATAGCAGCCCCGGACTGTCCCGTAACGGATGGATCAACAGACAAGGATACATCCTCGTCCCCTTCCAAAGGCTTAAGCTCGGTGGTCTTAGGCAAACCTATAAAATAAAGAAGAAAGGTCAGTATGATGTGAGTTAAGAACACAGTAATAGCTATTCGAAGGAGAGCCTTACCATGAGAACAGGCTTCTCATCGGCCCTTCAAAAGCTTGTGCCATGAGCGCTCGAAGTATGACACTATTTGAAGATGCCTTCGATCCACTCCTTGAGCCGGGGGACCACATTTGGAACCCAGGCAACATTTGCACAACCCACAAATACGAATGATGAGAAAGGAAATGAAGAAAAATTCACACTTAAGGAAAGGCTGCACTTACGAGATGCATTTCACTTCTCGGGAAATGGCATGAACTCGGGAGGAATCAAGTCTTCAGTCTTCACCCGAATAAAGCGCCCCTGCCAGCCTCGGTCTCGATCTTCATCAATACTCTAGAAGGAGGCATTGTTGGTCCGGCAAGTGAGCTTGATTAGTCCCCGTTGGAACATTCGGGGACTATATAGACATAGCAGGTGGTCAATGATGAACTGATAAGACTCGGTATTATTCACAAAATAACGGAGGAGGATCACGATCCTCCATAGAGACGAGTGGATTTGCATAAGGCACACCTCGTATCTCTTGCAAAAATCCAAAACAATTGGGTATACCGGGTTTGGTGTGAAGGGTAAGTGTAAACACTTAAATATCCCTTCACGTGGGTAGTAATATCGCTCTCGGGCCCGGGGACTACTACGTCCTTACCTTCCCATTTACATTCCTCTTGGACCACGGGAAGGACGTCTTCGGTAATGGAGCATATATACCTCGTGCTGTTTCACCCCGGTCCTGTTTAGATGAGGGTTTCTCGACCTTGAAGTCGTCCGGAATTGAACAACCCCCGGGAATAAACATTTTCGAGGGGCTGGGGAGCCGGTTTGGTAGCATCCACTTCGGGAGCAGCCGTCTCGAGGACAACTATTTTGGGAGTGACTGCCTCATTACCGGTGGCCGGTTGGGAAGATGAAGAGGCAACCTGCTGAGGAACTGACTTGGAATTTTTGACCATTACTAACTGAGAAAGTTTGAAGATTTAAAGAAAAATTATGGAGATTTGAAGGAGCAAGTTTAAAGGCTGAAGAAAAGGGTATGAAGACTTGAAGAAAATCTGGTAGGAACCCAAGAACAATTCTGAAGATTTGAAGATCAAAAGGGGAAGATATGAAAGTTTGAAAGAAGTTGATGATAGATGGGAAGTTTGAAGGTAGAAGCTTGATCGGAAAGTGGAAAAAGAATAGAAGATAGAAGCTTTTATAGGGGAAGTATGCAACGCTTCGCATTCGAAGACAACCAGCCGGTGGTTGACATGTGTACGAAGTTATAACGACACGATTGATGAGACGTTTCGACTTCTTCGTCATTTCGGTAGTGACATATGAAGGAAGGAACCGGGGTTCATCTATCGTTTCTTATCATTTCGGCAAACCTACTCTCTGAAAAATGAGTTGACTATTTGTATACGGGTAAAACCGGGGCTAGCGAGCACCCCGATTTCCCGGTGGAGGAAATAAAGCAATGACATAACTACTCAGAATCGAGATCGAAACCAAGAACCTCTCGCACTAAGGCCTGGACGAAGCACTCACCACCATCGAGATAACGCCCCTGAATCCGGTTCGGGCTCCAAGACCTCGAAAGGCACAATCAAACGGTTACACACGACTAACGAGGGGCCGTCATATACGCACCCAACCAAATATCACGGTGTAGATCTCGGCCCGTATCAGGAGCTGATTAGTGATTAATGAAAAAGAATATTTTTACTTTTCTTAGAGTTGTACTTAGGATAAACTCCCCCTACTATATAAAGGAGAAGTTGATTGTTCAATAGGGACATTGTAACACGCATATCAAGGGAATATAAATTCGTTTTCTCTGTTTCTAAGCTATTCAAAGGTTCTATTCTTGTTCATAGATTTTCATATATATATTTTGGCTACGAGTCGAATGCAGATTAATTATTAAGCTCACAATCGAGCCTGGATTCAATACTACTGCTGGTTTGGCTATTTATTCTATCTTTCATTTGCTTATCTAACATTATTTATTATTTGTATTGGATTAATTCACATATCCTTAAAACCACTTATAAATTCAATTGTTATCCATTTTAAGGGTAAACAAAATCGCATTTGAAAATTGAGGCTTTTTTTTGCTTTTATTTCCTTCTCTTTATTCATATAACATTGTTATTTAAACAAATGCTTTTCAACACTTTTTCTAATAAAAGAAGACTTCCTAACGAGCTAAACATGACAAACATATCAAATTGACATTTGTTGAAAGGCCTTGATATTTGTTGAAAGTCTTGACATTTGTTGAAAGGCCTTGCCACTTGTTGAAAGTCTTGACATTTGTTGAAAGGCCTTGCCAATTGGCCATAATTTGCTCCCAAGTAATTTTATAATACATGGACCTTCACTCTTAATATTATTTATAACACTTCCCCTTGAATGTTCATTAGTAGATAATGTGACACGTTAAAACTTTACTAGGAAAAACCCAATAGGAAAATATTCTAGTGAAGGAAAAAGAATACACATGTTTAATAATACGCCTTTTGGTTGCCTCATTAAAAACCTTGCAAGAAAAAACCAGTGGGACAAAACCTGGTAACTGAAAAAGAATACAACGCATATTAACTCCCCCTGATGAGAGCATCAATTCACATCTTTGAGCCTTCACATCCCAATCTTGTACACTAATTTCTTGAAGGTTGACGTTGGTAAAGATTTGGTCAACAAATCAGCTATATTATTACTTGAACGAATCTGTTGCACATTAATATCACAATTATTTTGAAGATCATGTGTGAAAAATAACTTTGGTGAAATGTGTTTTGTCCTATATCCTTTTATGAATCCTTCCTTCAAGTGGGCTATGCATGCTGCATCGTCTTCATACAAAATTGTGGGTATTATGCCGCACTTTAAACTATATTTTTCTTGAATAAGATGTATTACAGACCTCAACCACAGACATTCTTGACTTGTTTCATAAATAGCAATTATATCAACATGATTAGATGAAGTAGCCACGATTGATTGCTTAGTCGATCGCCAAGATATGACAGTGCCTCCACATGTAAACATAACCTAATTTTGATTGAACCTTGTGTGGGTCAGATAAATGCCCAACATCGGCATAACCAAAAAAATCGGGGTTGCAATCATTATCATAAAATAAGCTCATATCGGTAGTCCCTTTTAGATACTGCAATATATGTTTAATTTCATTCAAATGTCTCCTTGTAGGAGCAGAGCTATATCTTGCTAAGACATTAACTGAAAAATTTATGTCAGGCCTTGTAGTATTAGCAAGATACATTAGTGCACCAATTGTACTAAGATATGGTACTCCAGGACCAAGAAATATTTATTATTTCATGAGGTCTTAATAGCTGTATTTATATCAAGCATTTTCACAACCAATAGGGTATTCAATGGAATCGCTTTAGAATCTTTTGTGATTTTGGATCTTTCAGAATCACTCATTTTAAATTCATTCAATAGCTAATCTACCGCTTTCGAAACTCCCCAAAAATTCAAGTAATTTATGATACACAAGAATTTTGTCAAATCATGTCCAAATTATTTTAGACGAGTTTTCAGAAACCACTATTGTTTAGTGGCTATTAACTTCCTATAGCTACCATATAAATAATTACTTTCTATAACTACTATTAAGTTGTTACTGTAGTGTATTCACATATATTTCCGCTACTGTATTCATGAATACAGTAGCAAAAAGCGTCTAAAATCAGGGTAATCCAGTTGTACGCGCATGTATTCACATGTATTCGCGCCATGTATTCATGAATACAACAGTACAAAGCGCCTAAAATCAGGGCAGACCAGATGTACGCACATGTATTTACATATATTTACGCTGTTGTATTCATGAATACAGCAGTAAAAAACGCCTAAAATCAGGGCAGTCAAGTTGTACGCGCATGTATTCACATGTATTCGCGCCATGTATTCATGAATACAGCAGCAAAAAGCGCCTAAAATCAGGGCAGTCCACCTGTAAGCGCATGTATTCATATGGATGCGCGCTGCTATATTCATGAATACAATGGTATGCGCATGTATTCACATGTATTCACGCCATGTATTCATGAATACAGTAACGGCAATCCCTTAAAAATAGGTATGTCCAGCTGTCTAAGAGAGAAAAAACATAAATAGCTTATTTCATGCCTCAATGGTAATATATACCATAAAATACTTATTTTGCTATAAAATATAAAAGGTAGCTATAGAAAATAATATTTTAAAATAATTTTGGTTTATAATAAATAGGGTATATACTTTTGCTATTTGAGGTAAAATTTCCATTGTCTTATAAAGAAAAAATTGGGTCATTTTTGTATCCTTCCTTTAATAGGTACTTGTTAAGGCGATTATATCACATGCGCCCTGATTGTTTCAATCCATGAGGATTTTGAAAGATTTCTTGAATAAATTTTTTGGGAACCTTTATATGCTTCATAACAGACTAAATCCTTTAAGGATTTTCATATAAACTTTGTTGTCTAGCTAGCCATATTAATAATGACAACAATTCACTATACGCATATTAAATTTTCATGTATTGCCCAAATTCTACCTGAAAGCAATTGCATCCACTACAATAGAACTTCTCTTCTTATAATCAATGTCAAGATATTTACGATATATCTTGTACCACAAGACATTTTTATTTCTATCAGCTTGATTTTTTTTATTTAACTTTCGCACAAAAATACATTTATACCTCTATTGCTTTATGCTTTCAGTGTTGGGACTATTCGTCCAACTTCATATTTTTCAGGTGAAGTCAGTTTTCATTGCGTATTTTTTATTTGGCCAATCATTTATTTGTCCAAATTTCATGACAGATTTGAGCTCAAGATCCTCGTCAATATTAATAATATTGAGCGCTACATTATATCAACAATATCATCGACAATCACTTTACATCGGTTCCATCATAACTCAATAAAGACATAACTTATTTAAATCTCATTATTTTCAGGTACCTGAGCCTCTCCCATGAGGTCTTATGAAGTGTTATGTCAAAGTGCTCTTATTATGACTATTTGCTCATCTCCTTCTCCAAGAAGTTTTATATTTGGAACCGATTAGTCTATTATGCGTCATACGTATTATAGACTCTGTCCAGCATGAACTTTATTCTATTTGGAGCATTAGCAACTTAAATATGACATTTATCTTTGGGTCAGTAAATGCGCTTGGCAATATTTTTCAAATAAATTATCACTTGAACTTCAAGTTCACATTTTCTTGTACGAGGATCTAGGTATACTCATAATAATTCATTTCATATATTACTTTTTCAGCTGCCCAGTTTTTTCCCTTAATGTTGGGATCACTAACACATGTCAGCAATTTTGGGTACCCATCTTTGTGCATTGTGGAGGAATAATTAAATCATATAGCACATCTATATTTCTAGATTGAAATTATTTGGTTTCAGACCCTGAACCAATTGTGATAGGGAGAATTTATCATAACTTGTTGGCTAGATGCGTACAAGTGCTGCTGTATATTAAATAATACACCTCATATCAAATTTCGTTTTGGTATCTCATAACCAATGGTTTAACTATAATTGGATTCATACTATTTCTGCTAAACCAACTTGGATTTATACCAGCATTATCAAGATAAATTATCATAATTTACATTCTGGAATTATGTTCTAATAATTTGAGCAAGCAATTTGCAAAAGCCAAACTACAAGTTGATAACAAACGCACTTGTGACTATACAATAGATGCAACTATTAAAGTCATATAATAGTAAACGATCCACATGGCAAGTGTATATATACATATATATATATATATATATATATATATATATATCACCTTTTATTCGTTTCAGAAATCAAGGGATCCAGTCCCAACATTAGTTGGTATATCATGAGAATAAGCAGCACAAGAGAATTCTTGAAGAATCTTTTATTTCTTCAATATATGCCAATATGAATTCTCAATCATTTGCGCATAATAATTGAATCGGGATGACCTACGGGTCATACCAACTAATATTTATTTTAGTAAACTTGTAGTTTACTTGTGGCATGCGATTCCATTATCATGCTTATACTTATGTAGTATAAATAAATAAAAAGTCGGGTAACCTTTCATATTTACCCGATATGATTATAGTAATATGATATTTAATCTTCCTTTTATTTATAGTCTCAATATGCCAACTATTTTGGCTAATATATTTGAAACTCAAAAAGTTTCTTTTGAGACTTACTACAATACTAATGTCATGAATAATTTTATTTATCTGGGTAATAATAAATTCACTCTTTCAGAGTTCTCAATTATTTTGTACTACATGATCTTTTATCACACCATCCATATGGTGAATGTCTCTTTCACGAAGAAAATCATGTCATAATAATTGTCATGGTCAAAATCATCATAAGCAAAATCATTTTGCTTTAATATTGCCTTTAATAACTTTTTATAAGGCATAAAAAAATATTTTGGTATACCACATGTACGTAACCAATAATATATTCATGTAACTACACAGTAATATTCATTATCTTTCTTTCTCTCAAACCTTCCTTAGAGGTGAATTGTAGTATTTATTCAACCATGCACAAGCATATTCTTCTGTATAATTTGTATCACAAATATATTTCCACATTCACTTTCATGAATAAGTCTGCATTTACAATGCGTATCACAAGTCACATTTTCAAGGGATGGACTATAATCATGTGGACGTATCTCGTATTAACATACCACATTGATACATATTTCCTTCATCTTTGAAGGATTATTTTGAGAACTCTTATTGTTCTCTTTTTTATAATTATCATAATGATGACTATTATTACTTTAGTCATTGGCACACCCATATTTATTGGTCAATAACTTGTCTTCATTTAAACTTATTATGTACCGCTACCACATCACTTCAAGCATGGAGCAAATCAAGTGGGACAAGTTTATGCTTTTTCATGATATATACATTATTTTTCTTTAGTCATTATTATATCATCAATATGGTGCATTTGAACTCAAATTCAATGCTTACTTTGGATTTTATATAAAGGTATGTTAGGCCATAATGAGTTGACACTCGAACCCAATATCCAAAGTAAAAAAAAGTTACTTTGGAATTCATATAATGAAATTTCTCATTAAGTGATCTGGAATGAGAATCAACATCATTTTTAATAACATATATCTTACTCTATCATAATTCTCATCCTACTATGTATGTGCTATATGGTAAGCATAATCACGAGAGTTTTGCATAGGATACGCACCTTGTTCTGAACCGAAAAAACTTTGACTAAATCTTTTAGGAAATAACGTGTTATGGAATAATAAAAAATAAAGTAAAATAAGAGGTAGAAAGAGATAATTAATAAACTTTTTTTAATAATATTCTTCAAGTGTTTGGGCCTATTTATAGACATTTTTGCATGGACGGATTTGGCCACTCGTTGAAAGTCTTGAAATTTGTTGAAAGGAGAAGCTTGGCCATAATTTGCTCCCAAGTAATTTCATATAATATTATTTATAATACTATTCTTTATTTTCTGGATTTTGTTTAGAATATAGATCCTGATAACATGAAAAAAAATTATTTTAGTTCAAGAAACATTATACATTTATTGTTTTACTAGGAAATTGACGAAGTTATATATAAATAGATAATATTTAAAATCAAATAAGAAAACTGACATATTGATACTTCAAAATTATGTTTGTGTTCTTCCACATTAAACTATACAAAATATGTTGGAAATCGGAAGAATATTAGTTATTTTCTTGATCTAATATCACCCTTTCTTTCCAAATTTTCATTTTAGGAAATGACATCTCCTTTCCTTTTTTTTTTAGTTAAGTACATTGGTTTACTAAATTTTGAGTTAATTCAATCGTTTTATCGTAATTGGTTAACTTTAAATTGTTTAATACGTTGTGCCATAGTGGCTCCTAATGCACCTGCAGTGCTATAGTTGCATTTTGCAGTGCCAATAGGGGCGGAGCTAGTATGCAAGATACGGGTTTAACCGAATCCATTAACTTTGGCTCAAACTTTATATTTGTCTTCAAAATATTAATTTAGAATAACTTCAAATCCTAGCTCCGCCTCTATGTGCCAATGACTGGAGCTGTTCTTTGTACATTAAACGCATGCCATGATTCAACTATGATATTAGTCTAGCTGAGGCATTCACAAGCCAAACTCATTTTTGTCGACTATAAGTGAATTTGATCCTGCTAAGGGCAGCCGGTGTACAAAGCATTCCGGCGTTCATGCAGGTCCGGGAAATGGCCGTACCCCAAGGGGTGTGACGTAGGCAGAGCCAAGGGGTGAATTATACTTCCTGGACATGCACATCCTAAGCGAGTTGAGCATATTTTCAATACTGTTTGCTTACTATTTTACTTACGCTTGAACTCTTCCGATGTTTTACTGCCTTATCTCTCCAAAAGAAATATCACAAATAATATCCCTTTACACCAACAGTCAAATATTATCAAATTCACCACCATGTGACAGAAAGCCGCTTCCTCACAAGGTTGAAATAACGACAATTGGTTCATCACTGCCTATGCAAATCATTGCCAAGATTGAAGAGTTGGGATTTAGAGTGTCTCATTTATATGGACTGACAGAGACTGGTCCAAGTACAACTCTGAAAGAAGGAGTGCAATATCAGGACTCGGAAAAGATTAGCTGAAGTGGAGAGAGTTTTATACAATCACCCTACATTCCCTTGAAGCAGCAGTAGTTAAAAACATGTACAACGAAGTGCATCCATCCAACGAAGCCAAAACATAGAAATGCCTCGATAGCTTTATGAATAAACAACCCAAAGTTGTCAAACATGAGAGCTATATCTAATACAAGTTGTCAAATTCCCTGGGGCAACTACAGTTGCTGAGTTATTTTAGTTCTGTAACCCCACCCCAATGTAACGATACCAACCCAATAACAGATGTAACGTAAAGTTAGTAAAAACTATACGTGCCCTTTCATATCATAGGGGGTCTCTGCACAAGAAGAAAATGAGCAGGCTTACATTTCGCTACATAGCCAAATTTAGATGTATTGTACTTTTTATGTACCCCCGTTAGTTTCCCTGTCGCTGCCTTTTGGTGGAATTCCACAATCAATCTTGAACACTCCCTGTAAAAGCAAGGAACAAAAAAATGTTAAATTAGAGAAATCTTGAGAAATTTGAAAAACAACATCAAACAATGTTGAGGTTGTAAGGTACACTCACAGGAGTTGATCTTCGGAGTATTTTGTGTGAAGCTCGCACGTCTTACTCCATTGTTTAACACCATAAAGTGTGCACTGAGCTGTATAGATTGCAGCAGCAGCAATAAACGATGGTGGGAATTTAAGCATTTCATATTCCACGAGGCAAAGCTCGATCAAGAAGAACGAAAGTAGCTCAAGCTGTAAATAAGAGTACAAAGTGAGTGTCTAGAGTCTAAAAAATCAAGAATATTAAGATCCTCCTCTATCACTAACCTTTCTATCCGATTGAGCAGCTTTGAGAAATCTTCTCATAAAAACATATGGAGTTGGAAGTGACATATTAAACTGAAGTGTGTTGAGCATCAATTTTTCCTGCAGGAATATGAAAGACATCTTTAATAAGAATTTAAAAGCAGATAAAATGCAGTAATATTTAATATCGATAGAAAGTAGTTATAGCTACCATTTCAAGAACCTCCTTCCTTGTGTATGCTTTATCCGAAATGACCACCAAATCATCCACCACAGGGAGAGAAACTTCCTCGTATTTGCACGCTAGTAACATGGCGACGAGACCAACAAGCTGCAGCTTCTTTCTCACAACGGATTGTTTCTCCAAAAATCTATCTATCAAATTAACAGTCAGAAATAATGTCTCCTCCCTGAGATCAAACTTGTGGTGTACCTGTTTCATTTAGAATAAGCAATTATTAGAACTATTTAGAAATTTCACTCTGCACTCTCCTATGACTTCAATTGGGATTAAGAATTTAAGTACCTCAATGAGCCAGTCTATTAGTATAGATCTCATCCTCTCGTTGATGTCAAACTGTTGTCCTATATAGTCTGGCGGGATACGATTGCAGCCCTGAATATAATGACAGTTATTTAGTCACATGAAAAGGCATGTAATTGTTGTGAAACTCTAAAAATCAAGATGATACTTTGATCAAACATGTGCATCAGAAATCTTGGGAAACTGCAAGTGTTATTTCCTTCAGAAACCAAATTCTTTAAACTTGAATAGTTTCGAGTAGTTTTGGTCAGAATTGCACTGGTTCTGCCCATTGAAAAAGATAAAAAACTTTCGAAACAAAGTAAATAGAAACTAAAACTATTTCATGAAATGTTCTCAGAGGCGGATCCAGAATTTCATGTTTATGCTTTCCTACAACGATCTCAAGTTAATATATATAACTGGGACAACAAACTGGATTCCAAGCATTCTTATACTTTTAATGAATTTTAGTACAAATACCGGGCCTACGCAAAAGTCACTGCACGTGAACCTGTAACCTACTAGATCCGCCCCTGCTGTTCCCACTTTAAACTTCAGCAGATGAGGACCATTTATTAAGTCTTTTAAAACAATTGGCTGTCTTTTGAGTCTTAAATACATCAAGTAAAGCCTCAATTTCATGAAATGTTCTCGGAGGCGGATCCAGAATTTCAAGTTTATGCTTTCCTACAACCATCTCAAGTTAATATATATAACTGGAACAACAAACTGGATTCCAAGCATTCTTATACTTTTAATGAATTTTAGTACAAATACCGCCTACGCAAAAGTCACTGCACATGAACCTGTAACCTACTAGATCCGCCCCTGCTGTTCCCACTTTAAACTTCAGCAGATGAGGACCATTTATTAAGTCTTTTAAAACAATTGGCTGTCTTTTGAGTCTTAAATACATCAAGTAAAGCCTCAATTTCCTATTGTGTGAACATTCAAGAACTAACCATGTGAAACTGTTCTAACTAAGTAGGTGGGAAGAAACTCACCTCCATTGAAAAATAGATCACGCTTCCCTAAACCTAGAAATAACTCAATACTCTACTTGAGAAAAGGTAAAAAGTATCTAAGTGCATTTCTGATTAGCCACTTTCAATAAATTCAAATATCATTTTTAGTACATTGTGGTATCATTATTCATATTAGAACCTGGATCTAAAGCAGCTTTTGAGTCACCTTTAATCAGGGGCGGACATTCCAAAAGCATAACTCAGTGGTCAAGAGTGTTCAAAACATTTGTAAGGTCACTTGTTCAATTCCCGCTAGCCATAGGCTCTTTTAATTTTTTAACTTTTTCTTTTTTTTGAATTCCCTTAGCAAAAATAATGCCTCCGCCACTACCTTTAATACTTGAATGGAGTTCAACTATTAATATTTATAAAAAAGATTGTTATTATCCTATCTGCACATTATGATTTATCGATGAAGGGAAGTTAATTGAACCCCTTTCAGATATTGTACATCCGCGTCTGACTATACACCAAATTCACCTATGTTAAATCACTACTTTGATCTGAGCAACTGAGTTTATTCAGCTGGACTTACCTCCATTTTTGAGTAGTAAGCATACAGATCTTCCACATAGTCAACAACTGCGAGCGTGTTCTTCGCATCATTACTGTCAATATCTATCACACTCTCCTCAAATATATCCTCCATCTCAATTTCCTGGAAAAAAAAGTTATGAAATCATCTATTTTAAATTCCAAGATCTCTAAATATAGTATTGCAACATTTTCCAAAATTCAGATCAAAATTCTCTTACCATTTGAGTTTGTTCCAAAGACATTGGAACTGGCTGGTCTTTTGCTGCTGCCTCATATTCTTCCACATCTATTATTGGCACATCCTCATACACACTTAAACCTTCAGCTGCTATTTTTGGTTTCTTGTTTTCCTATCAAACATTTATGTAAATATGTAAACTACATAAAAATCCAATAAAGAGAGTAACAACAACAACAAGAAACCCATTGAATTCCCGCAAGTGGGGCCTGTAAGGGGCTGTTTTCGAAAAACCCTCAGGAAAATTCAATAAAGAGAGTGTCCATTTGTACCTCAGGATAATGCTGCTTTGAGTTAGCAATTTGTGCAGCAAATTTCCTACATTTCAAGAATTTATATTTACATGTCAAATTCCAAGAACATAGTTCTCAAATAAATGAAACAAAAAAATTGGAAATTTGACTATATATCTAACCTTGTAATAGGTCTATGAGCTGGAACAGGAGGATTCTTGTTACAGATCCCATTAGCTCTGAGATCAAGAAAATTAAACAACTCAGCTAAGAATAACAAAACTAAAAAAACCCCCCAAAAAAAAGGATTAGAGTTGGGAATTTACTCAGATAATCTCTTATTAACAACACAAGGGTATGGCTTAGCTCCAACAAAATTCTGATTAATCACACTTAATGCTCTTCTGTTGTTCCTTGTCTCCATTCCAAACTTTCTGCAACCCAATTCTGCCCCACCTAAAACTTAAAAGAAAAAACTTTTCAAAAATCCATCTTCAAGAAATTGGTAAATATTAATTCTTAGCTTATTTTAAGTTCTTACAACACAAAATATTAATTGAAAAAAAAGACTAATAGAGCCACATTTCAAAATCAAATCTTTTCAAAAACCCATCTTCAAGAAATTGGTAATAATATATTTTAGCTGATTTTAAGCTCTTATAACCCAAAAAAAAAAAAGATGAAAGAAAAAAAAGATTAATAGGGCCACATTTTCCAAATTAAATCTTTTCAAAAACCCATCTTCAAGAAATTGGTAAATAATAATTGTTAGCTGATTTAAGCTCTTAAAATACAAAAAGTAAAAGGAAAAAAGACTAACTAACAAAGCCACATTTTCAAAATCAAAACTTTTCAAAAACCCATCTTCAAGAAATTGGTAAATAATAATTTTTAGCTTATTTTAAGCACATAAACTAAAAATATTAAAAAAAAAATGAAACAAAAAATGACTGTTTTGAGTCGCATTACCTTGCACATTTGTGGGTTTAATCATGGCAGGATTGTTCTCATTAGATACACCCATTTTTCTTTTTCTTGGTTTTTTCTTTAAAAAAAACTGTCTTTTTTCTTCAGTACTAAACTTATAAAAAGCTCTCAGAAAACTGAGAGCATTTAAAAAAACCAAGAACCAATTAATGAAGAAGAGAGTGGAGATGGGAGTGAGAGAAAAACAATTTAATGAGTATACTGTAAGGTGGAATAGAGAGGTTTTTATTCAAATGAAACGGCTAGTAAGTGGGGGAAAAAGGGCCGTTGGATTTAGAGCTTGTGAACTCACTTTTTATTATAGAGTTACTACTATATGATATGGTCATAACGGTCACATTCGTTTGGACTTTTTGCATGTGAGGGTAAGGAGACGTTGCTTTCAAATGAATTGTTTTTTTATAGTTTAACAATGAATAGCAAGATGATTGGATTGGGGTTTGCACTTTTTAGGGACACCCATAAAAGTTAGAGGCCATAGTCAATTGTTTCATTGAGATATGCGCTCTTGCTCACTTTTGAGTTTTTGGTGACAGTATAATTTATCGAAGTGTTATTTTTATGTTCGAACTCATAATATTCTAATCACATAACAGTAACTTTACCAATTATATCAAAATTCTTTTTTTTTCTGGTAATTTTTTGACTTATGCAAAATTTTATAAGATTAGTGTGGTAATTTCTGTTATACTCCATTATTTTGCCCTATTTATGTTTTTGTGCACTAATGCTATAAAGAATCTTTTACGTCAGGTAATGTTGACTTATAATAACACATAATTTGTCATATCAAACTTAATATAGTAAGCTCATGTAAAATTTCTAACGTTTCCAATGAAGTATTAATGAAGTCAACTTGGATACTTGTTATTGCTAACAACCAGAAATTTCATGCCGATTTGAAGGCACTTAGTGTTTATATCAACTACCATTACAAATACAAAATACAACAACTATTCCAACCACAAGCAAAACCACAACAACTTCAACGATCGACGACACAATAGCAAACCTAAATAATTAGCATCATTACTATAATATGAGCAAATTTCTTCCTCCATGTTCTTGTCCAAGCTCTTTCTTCTTCAAAAGCTTTGATCCTATCCAACAAGCCCCAAATAACCCTATTCACTTGGCTAGGAAACTCGTCGTCAACCCACCTAAAATAATTACATCCATCTTTGTCCTTCAAAAAAAATTGATTCAAACTAAAATCGGAAACAACATAGTAAAAATAATTAATTGTAGTTAATTATCACTTACCTTTACAATTTTGCATCCATAGAACCTTCTTCCCGGATTAGATGGAAACCATGAAATTTTCAATTGACATTCATGACCACACCGACATGAATCGACTTTTGGTGTGAGAGACATAATTGAGAGCTTAAGCCAAGATTCGAACACAAACAGCGAGACTACTTTCAATTTGGAGAGAAGAATAGAATTTTTAAAACAAAAAATCAAGAAAATGGTGAAGAAATAGGGTTAGATTTAAGAGAAGGGTAAAGAACTAAGGCTGGTAAAAGGGGATAAGGGTATAATAACATGTAATTTGTCATATCAAACTTGATATAGTAAGCTGATGTAAAATTTCTAACATATCCAAAGAAGTACTAATGAAGTCAACTTGGGTACTTGTTATTGTTAACAACCACAAATTTCATGTAGATTTGAAGGCACTTAGTGTTTATATCAACCACCATTACAAACACAAAATACAGCAGCTAAGACACAAAATACAACAGCTACTCCAACCACCAGAAAAATCACAACAACTTTAACGATCGACGATACAGTAGCAAACCCAAATAATTAGCATTATTACTATAATAGAAGCCAATTTCTTCCTCCATCTTCTTGCATGAGCCTTTTCTTTTTCAAAAGCTTTGATCATGTTCAACAAACCCCAAATAACCTTATTCGCTTGGCTAGGAAACTCGTCGTCAACCCACCTAAAATAATTACATCCACTTTTGTCCTTCAAAAAAAAAATTGATTCAAACTAAAATCGGAAATAACATAGTAAAAATAATTAATTGTAGTTAATTATTACTTACCTTTACAATTTTGCATCCATAGAACCTCCTTCCAGGATTAGATGGAGACCATGAAGTTTTCAATTGACATCCATGACCACACCGGCATGAATCGACTCATATTGTGAGAGACATAATTGAGAGCTTAAACCAAGATTCGTACACAAACGGCGAGACTACTTTCAATTTGGAGAGAAGAATAGAATTTTTAAACCAGAAAATCAAGAAAAGGGTGAAGAAATAGGGTTGAATTTAAGGGAAGGGTGAAGAACTAGGGCTGGTAAAAGGGGACGAGGGTTTAATAACAGGTAATTTGTCATATCAAACTTGATATAGTAAGCTGATGTAAAATTTCTAATGTATCCAAAGAAGTACGAATGAAGTCAACTTGGATACTTGTTACTGGTAACAACCACAAATTTCATACGCATTTGAAGGCACTTAATGTTTATGTCAAACTAACAGATGCATGATATACGTTTGTACGTAAATTTAACTTAATGTATCCCCTGATCCGAAGGTGAGCTATAATTTCGTACGGTGAAGAGGAAAGGAAGAAGTCATTATAAAGGAAGACGCCATTTACCATTTTCGTTTTCTGCCTAAAGGTTTATTAGTAGCTCTCAGGTTCTCTGTCAATAGAGTGATAGCTCTTAAAGTTCTTATGTAAAGATTATTCCAGAGAGACAAGAAACTTCCTTATGCTTCTTTAAAAAAATTTATTATTATTATTATTATTATTATTATTATTATTATTATTATCGTTGTTATTATTATTATTATTATCCGGTAAATCCTGCTGTTAGATGTTAATATCACCAAATTGTTCTGAGCTCAAAATCTTAAACAATATTTTTTAATAATTCCCTGTCGTTATAAAAACAGAAAAAAGAGGATATTTCGGGCAACTACCACTCAATACCATTTGTTCACATTTCTAATACTACTCCATTTTATATGTTCCAATTCATATGGCAATATTTGATTGAATTCGTTATTTACTGCGCCTATTTGATTTCAGTCGTAATTATATGTCAATTTCACTTCTATATTACCTTTTTGATTGTAGAAGAAAATATTGAAGTAATAAATGAAAACTTTATTCAGAAAAACTTAACAATTTGAATAGTTTAATGGATTTGAATTCTAAATAGTTGTGAAATTAAATTAGAAATAAAATGAAAGCCATATAAATCACAAAGGAAGAAGTAGCAAATAGTCTCAATATCTCCAAATCTTTTTTCTTTCAAGTAACTTTTTTCCCTTTTACTTTGGCATAAATAAAAGGGTTATATTTATCAAGGTAATATTAAGTACAAATTGCATTGTTGCAGCAAATGGATAAACTATTTCAATGTCACAAAATGGCAATAATAACCAAACTCGATTTGTTGCTATGTACCTGGATTTAGTTTCTACTAAAAATGTAGAGTAAGGCTGTAGATTTTTGTGGTCCGACTTTTTTCTGGATCTCACGCATAGCGAAAGTTTAGTGCACCGGGTTACCCTTTTAACCACAAGCTAAAATACAGATGATCGGGTTTACTCTTGCTACTTGAAGAATATCTATCTAAAAAAATGGGATATGCTATGGTGGGTGTGGCTTCTATTACCAAGACCCGAAAAATAAGAATTTTATCTATGTGGGTAATGATGCACAATTATTTAATATTGTATGTAACCTAGAAAATGGAGATGAGATACATTTGTATATTCAGCATAGTGTTCTAGACCCTTAGTTAGTGGATGATGTGGCTCCTACTGGACTTATTGATGGTCTAGAAATAGGTATAACTGAAGTGAATGGTGCATCTGTGGAAACAAACATAGAAGAGAGGGAAGATGCTTCTGCTGAAAATGAAGTGAGGGAAGATGTTGCTGCTGAAACTGAAGTAAGGGAAGATGTTGTTGCTGATTTAAATGGTGTGGGGAGGAAGGAGGTTGTTAGGGAAGATGTTGATGCTGATTTAAGTGGTGTGGGGAGGGAAGAGGTTGTAGAAGGTGATGCTATAGATCTTGATGGTGTTATTTCAGATCTGGAGAGTAGTAGTGACTCGGATTTTGTTGTTGTACCAGAAGAAGATGATAGTGATGCTGATGAAGAGTTGATAGCTGTCAGGAATGAAAAGAGAACAAAGCTAAGGCTAGAAGAAGAAAAAAACCAACTGTTCATGTAGAAGTACCTCTAGGAGAAGGTAAAATAGATAGAGGTTTTGAAGACATTGGCAAGAACAAGGCAGATAAATATGCTGGTAAATTAGGGGGGATGAGGACTATGTTGATAGTTCTGATATAGGTAGTGATGATTCTGATGATGAGCTAGATGTGGAAGTTGATTTTCCAAGTAGAAAGAAGAGTACAAAGTTAAGATATGATCTAGATTGTGTTGTGGCTATTTTTGAACTTGGCATGATATTTGAGAATGTCAATCAATTTAGGAAGGCAGTGACTGACTATGCTATTGAATAACATGCACAGTTGAAACTCAAACCTAATGAGCCATCTAGGGGGAGGGTGTAAATCTAAGATTTGCCATGTCACGACCTAAATCTCCCTCCATAGGATGTCGTGATGGCACCTAGTCTTTAGGGACTAGGTAAGCCTAACATTTACAGAAATAGTAACAATATTAATTAACGATGGACAAATGCGAAGTAGAAATCTCTATACAATACTTACAATCCCAAAACCTGTAGTACAAGTCATAAGCTCTACTGAGTTACTAGAAAGCCTATAAGTACAATTGTTTTGAAGTAGAGATAAAACAGTGCAAGTACAATATCAGAAGGTGACTCTGAAGCCTGTGAATGCAGCAACAGGTTTGCCTTGAGTTTTTACAGCAAGATCTGTACAGCTAGCTAGTGGTCAACTGACTCCCAATTACCTGACTCTGCACAAAAATATACAAAAGTATAGTATGAGTACACCGCAGTCAGTACCCAATAAGTATCAAGACTAACCTCGGTAGAGTAGTGACGAGGTACAGTCAATACACTCACTAGTCAAATAACCTGTGCAATATATCATACAAAAATAAACGAAAACAAATAGCAGTGATAGCAACAATAATCAACTAGTGATATAAATAGTAAGGCAGCAAGAACATTATAATTATTACCCAGACGAATAAAAAACACAAGTACAATCAATTAAACAAGTCCTTCAAATATAAATCTTTCACATATAATTCTTCCGAATAAATACCCTCCAAATATATTTCTTCAAATAAGTATCTATATCATAATCATAAAATACGGTTCTCACCCCCTTTCATATTCTCACGGCACCTCGTGCCCATATCTCTATCACAACTGCACGAACAACTCTCGTGCCAAATATGTCAATACATAAAATCCGCACGATTAATTTATTTTCAATAAAGTAAGGTTACAATTTTAAACCAAGTAAGAATTCAATAAATAAATGAGTTTATTTTAGAAATAGTTTGAGTGAAGAAAATGGCATTTCAATTTAAATAAAACATCAGATAAGCTACTGATTTGTAGGGGTGGGCGTTCGGTCGGTTCGGTTCGGTTTTAAAAAATTCGGTTAGGTTATTTGGTTTTTGATTTTGTAAAAGTAGTAATCAAAATCGAACTGAAATAAGTTCGGTTCAGTTCGGTTTAAGAAATTTGGTTCGGTTTATTTCGGTTCGGTTTTCGGTTTGAACATTATCATATTGGGCTCTCTCTATGTAATAATTGGACTGACGAATTTGTTGGTTTTCTTTCGAAATTTCGGTAAATTAGATTGAAACCAACCGAAAATTTATTGGTTTGCTAATAATTCTGTTTTTCGGTTAACCGAACCAAATAAACTAATAACCGAAAACCGAACCGAAAAATTAAAATTTTAAAATTTTATACCGAAAAAACCGAATAACCGAAACCGAAATAAAAATATTTTCGGTTCGGTCGGTTTTTTTGGTTCGGACCGAAATATGCCCACCCTTACTGATTTGGATATAAAATTTATCAAATTAAAACATAATAGTAATTTTTTTTATTTAAATCAAATCAATCATCAAGAACAAGTACAAACCGGAAATACAAATCCTCAAAAGTCTCGTACGAAAAAACCAAATCCAACACAGCACTACAAGCAATACAAAACACTTAATATTAAGTCAAATAATACATCACGGAGAACACAAAAATTTACATATTACGGAAAAATAAAATAACCAAAGGCAAGTGCAACCATAGAGAAATATCAACAAAAAGGGCACTCCCGAGATACCGCCTCGTAGTCCCAAATCATAAATAAATTTCAACAAACAACAAAGCCCCCAGGCCATCACAAGTCATCACAAATATATTTCCGAAATAGTCCACCTTGTCTCCCCACGTGCGCAATAATAAAGTAAATGCCCGCCTTGTCTCGCCGCATGCGCATAATAATATTTTTATCTTGTCTCGCCACATTCGCAAACCCACATATATAGCCCGCTTTGTCACGACGCATGTGCATATATCAATAGTAACAATAGCACGGCAGAAACCTCGTGCAAACACTCGAACAAACCTCTCAATAATATCACGCGTCAATATCACAACATCTCATAAATTGCACCTCAAGTGCTCAATTATCACAACATATCACAAATTGCACATCAAGTGCTTAAATATTACAGCTTGGCACAGAAATCAATAATACATAATTTCCACAATAAGGAGCCCATGGCTCGATCATAATGTGCACAAATTTTAACAAAAATGTCCGGGAGTGAATAACTCAATAGAATAATATTTCACAATTTAATACTTTATCTCAATATGATTTACGGCCTTTATAACTCAATACCAATTTCTACAACAAGAACTGAAAAATAATTCATCAAGGAACAACGCTTTCTTTAATCTAAATTTTTGGCAAATAGATTAATGTCTTCTTTTAAACTTACATAATAAATTATTTGCAAATGAATAATCCATAATGAAATTATCACCAGGAAATAAATACGGGATTCACATAAAAATCAAAGCGGCAATCACACCCAATTATCATATAAAAATAAATTCAACAAACAAGGATTTAGGCATGATAAATAAAGAATTTACTATGTTCCAACAATTTTTTAATTTAATACATAAAAGCGTCTACGAATTTCAACCAATGCAATTTGCACATATAAATCAAGTACGTACTCGTCACCTCGCGTACATGGTTTTAATTACATAATTTTCACATAAGACTCAATGCCTAAGGGGTAATTTCCCTACTCAAGGTTAGGCAAGATACTTACCTTTTTGAAGTTAAGCCGATATTCTAAAATAACCTTCTTGCTTGAATTGACCTCCGGACAGCTCAAATCTATCCAAATTAATTGTATAACTTTATTAAAAATTATCGGAAATAATTTCGAGTAATAAAATGCTGACTTAAAATTTTATTCTAAAAAGTCACGCGGGGCCCGCCTCTCGGAACCCGACAGAATTTTTACGAAATCCGAACACCCATTCCGATATGAATTCAACCATACCAATTTTATCAAATTTTGATAATGAATCGACCTCCAAATCCTCAATTTAAGGTATAGAAAATTTATACCATTTTCAACCCAATTCACATATTTCATGATAAAAACGATAATAGATTCATGTATTTTAACCAAAATCGAGTTAGGAATTCTTACCCCAATGTTTTCCATGAAAAACACTCGACAAATCACCTCACCCGAGTTTTCTTCGTCCAAAAATGGAAGAATGAGACGAAGTCTCATTTTTTGACTTTATTCTGCTTCCCGGGGGTTTGTTCTTCGCGTTTGCGACCCTCCCCTCACGTTCGCGATGAACAAATTCTTCAACAGTCATTTCCAAACTCTTCTTAGACAGCCTCTAGTATAATGGTCATAACGTTTTGTATAAAATTTCAAATGACGAATGGTTTGACTTTTGGAAAATTAGACATCAAGAGCTACAACTTTTATGTTTTACTCATCTCCCAACCCCTTATAGATTTCGAGATATAAGCTTTCAAAGTCAGCCTTTTGCAGCAGCAATTTCTTCTTCGCGATTACTCTTCCCAGACATCCCATAGTTTATCCATCATAACTCTTTGTACACAACCCCCAAATGCCAAACGGTTTGATTTTCAGAAAACTAGACACAAAGGGCTACAACTTTCATTTTTGGATCATCTCCAAATTCTTTATAGATTGCAAGATATAAGCTTCCGAAATCGGGTGACGGACAACAAGATTTCCTTCTTCGCGAACGCGAAGAAAAAAATCACAGTAGCCAAATCCTTCTTCGCGAACGCGAGAGACACCTCGCGAACGTGAGAGACACCTCGCGAACGCGAAGAACAACACCAGACATCAGAAAGCCAGCATCCAAAGTAGCCCAAAATGATCCGAAACTCACCCGAAACACACCCGAGGCCCCCAGGACCCCAACCAAATATACCAACAAGTCCTAAAATACGATAGGAACTTAGTCGAGGCCTCAAATCATATAAAACAATACCGAAACTACGAATCGCACCTCGAATCAAACTTATGAGTTTATGAAATTTTAACTTCTATATTTGATGTCGAAACCTATCAAATCGAGTCTGATTGACCTCAAATTTTGCACACAAGTCATAAATGACATAACGGACCTATTCCAATTTCCAAAATCGGATTCTAACACTGATATCAAAAAGTCAACTCCCCGGTCAAACTTCCAAACCTTCAATTTCTTATTTTCGTCATTTCAAGCCAAATTCAACTACGGACTTTAAAATAAATACCCAGACACACTCCTAAGTCCGAAATTACCATACGAAGCTATTGGAAACATCAAAATTCCATTCCGGAGTTATTTTCTCAAAAGTCAAACTCCAGTCAACTCTTTTTGTTTAAACTTCAAAAATAAGAATTGTTCTTTCAATTTAATCCTGAATCGCCCGAAAACCAAACTCGACCACACACGCAAGTCATAATACACATCACAAAGCTACTCATGACCTTAAGTCGCTGAACTGGATGCTAATTCTTAAAACGACTAGTCGGGTCGTTACATGCCAGTGGGAGTTATTTGCAAGTCTTGACAGGGATTCAGGGAATTTTATAGTTAAGAAGTATCATCCTATTCACAAGCAGTGACACTCCGATGTTGGGAATTTTCGCATTGTATTTTGGGTTTCTATCCCGTTTATGAAAGCTTTTATTGTTTAAACTGCTAAAATTTGTTTTCTATTAAAAGTGTTAGAATATTTTTAAATGTCGGTTTGCCTAGTACCGCAAGGTGCGCCATCACGACATGTTAGGATTTTGAGTCGTGACAATTTCCAAATGCACCTCCAGCAACTAATACAAGCACAACTAGTGGCAGGGAAAGGGGAAACAACACTAGATTTGGTAGGGATGCATTTCCAAATACACCTCCAATAACTACTCCTAGAAAACTTACTATTGGGGTTAAAAGAACAAGGGGAAGAGGTGTTGAATCTGCACCACCATCTAATGGATAGAAGAGGCCAAGAAATATTGGCTTTGGATGTTACACCAACCCTACAACTTGAATGGTTGTCATTAATGTAAGGACTGGCTATTCATAACTTCAACTTGTTATTACTACCATTTTTTATGACTAATCTATATGCTTTTATGTCAATTTCAGCAAGGTAGTTCAGGTGAATAAGTTGTATCATATGGGACTAAGGTTGTGAAGGATACCAGTGTAGTCAATATTGATCTTGGTTTTAAACCTCCTCGGCTTAAGTTTAAAGGCAGAAATGCTATAACTACTTCCGAGCTACAACAACTAAGTGCAAACAGGAGAAACCAAATTGGATCTTCATCAACTACCTCTTCAGTTGCAAGTCCAGCCCCTCCAGCGCCATAGTTGTGTTAGGATTGTGCTATTTTGAGTTTGAGTTCATGTACTTTGATAAGTATCCAGACTTGGATTAATTATTGTATTTTTTTGGGTCACTAGTTGGCACTACTTTAAATTGTAAATACATCAGCTACTCCAACTATCAGCAAAACCACAACAACTTTAACGATCGACGACACAGTAGCAAACCCAAATAATTAGCATTATTACTATAATAGAAGCCAATTTCTTCCTCCATGTTCTTGCTCGAACCCTTTCTTCTTCAAAAGCCTTGATCATGTTCAACAAACCCCAAATAATCATATTCACTTGGCTAGGAAACTCGTCGTCAACCCATAGAACCTCCTTCCAGAATTAGATGGAGACCATGAAGCTTTCAATTGACATTCATGACCACACCGACATGAATCGACTCTTGGTGTGAGAGACATGATTGAGAGCTTAAGCCAAGATTCGAACACAAACAGTGAGACTACTTTCAATTTGAAGAGAAGAATAGAATTTTTAAACCAGAAAATCAAGAAAAGGGTGAAGCAATAGGGCTAGATTTAAGGGAAGGGTGAAGAACTAGGGCTGGTAAAAGGGAATGAAGGTTTAATAACAGGTAATTTGTCATATCAAACTTGATATAGTAAGCTCATGTTAAATTTCTAACGTATCCAAAGAAGTACTAATGGAGTCAACTTGGGTACTTGTTACTGGTAACAACCACAAATTTCATGCAGATTTGAAGGCACTTAGTATTTATATCAAACTAACAGATGCATGATATGTGTTTGCATGTAAATTTATAGCTGCTAACTTAATGTATCCCCTGATCCAAAGGTGAGCTATAATTTCGTACGGTGAAGAGGAAAGGAAGAAGTCATTGTAAAGGAAGACGTCATTTATCATTTTCGTTGTCTGCCTAAAGGCTTATTAGTAGCTCTTAGGTTCTCTGTCAGTAGAGTGATAGCTAAAACCTAGGTATGTTTTCGGGCACTCGTTCCTTATACCCGGAAAACTGATTCATAAGGAAAGAAGTTTACGGCCAGTTCCCATATAGAAACTACTTAATCATAGTTAATTAAGAGATATTCTTGTATTATTAAATTATTTAACTATAATAAGTTGATATGATTTTGGTGCAAATATGTATTTCTTCATCGTATATCTTCTGAAGTAGTATCTTGTGCGAACGTAACGGATAGATTGCTAATAAAGATGCTCTTGAAGTTTTAGATCGAGTCACACATTCAATGTAAACATTAAAAATAAGCTTTAAGTCGTGTATTCACAAATTGATTCAGAAGAATAGATGAATATTAGGGGAAGAAACGGATAAACTATGATTAGCAATTGGCTGATCTTCTAATTGACAAATATAGACACTAAAAATATGATAAAATTTATTTGCATCTGAGTATTTACAAAATATATGAATAGTATTGCACATAGGCTTCTTTTACTTGACTACGATTAGTTAATATGCATTCTCATCTTATTAAATGTTTTAATAATGATAATCTGATATGATTTAGTATAAGCACTCGTTAATTTGTGAAAATGAAACTGGAAGCCCAATGTTCTAACAATTTATAGTAAGAAGGGAAATATAAGTAAAGAAAAAAGAAAAAAGAAATTGCACCCGATATTTAGACCAAGCAAATAAATATGAGATATGTATCTTGTACTCCCTCCTATTTGACCGGGCACGAAATTTAAGAAAAAAAAAGACTTTTAAACTTGTGGTGTAAAATGAGGTACATATATTTTGTATGGCTATAAATCATTGCATAAAGGTAAATTGTTTCTAAATAAGGAAAGAGGTCATTATTTTTTGTATGGACTAAAAAGGAAATAGATTCACATAAATTGAAACGAATTGAGTATATAAACTTTCATCACTTAATTATGATTATCTAAATACTTTTATTTGTGATTCTTATAGTTTAAATTGTTAGATTGGTATAAACTTCAAATACAATTATCTATTTGTTTGGATGTTGTTACGTGTTTTTTCATAATGTACCGTATTGTATTGCATTGTATTGTTTGATGAATACAATGTTTGGATAGATTGTATCATGCGTCGTCGTTTCATGATGTCATGCACCAACAATATTAACAATAAACTTGCGACATTATAAAGAAAAAATAGGATATATAGTAGAATTATTATAAAGTAGGATAAATAATAAAATATGATTATTTAATAATGAGGAAGGGCAAGATGAGGGGGAAAAAAGCAAGGAACCGACGCTTACCACACCAAATCCGTCGTTCCATAAAGTGACACTTTTTATCGTTACGTAACGATGTATTTAACGATACGATACAATAAAATTTAAGTAACAATCAAAACAAATATTATTTTTAAAGTAACAATACGATACAATACAATAGGTAACAATCATCCAAACAAGCTGTAAATATAATAATAATAATAATAATAATAATAATAATAATAATAATAATAATAATAATAATAATAATAATGGAATAAATGATTACTAGTAATATTATGCCTCAATCTCAAATTTTTAGATGATATCCCTTCATTAAGAGCTAGTACTATACAAAATTAATAAAATAGAAAAGCCAAAATTTAAAACCTCAGTACTCTGTCTTTGTTCTGCACATCAAGTGATTTTGAATTTAAATTACTCCCTATATACATTCCTACATCTTTTATATAAATATATATAATTAATGATTGCAGCAGGCTATGAGGCATGTTTCCGACATTTTTACATTTTAATAATTGGTCTCTTTTGCTGGCACTGGTCAGGCATTAAAGTTCTTATGTAAAGATTACTCCAGAGAGACAGGAATAGTTTACTGAAACACATAATTCTAAAAGAGCTGTGAAATTAAATTAAAAATAAAATGAAAGTCACATAAAACACAAAGGAAGAAGTAGCAAATAATCTCAATATCTCCAAATCTTCTTTCTTTCAAATAATTTTTGTTTCCCTTTACTTTGGCTTAAATAAAAGGGTGATATTTATCAAGGTAATATTAAGAACAAATAGCATTGTTACAGCCAATTGATAAACTATTTCAACGTCACAAAATGGCAATAATAACCGATGAACTCGGTCTATTGCCATGTAACTGGATTTAGTTTCTATTAAAAATGCAGGGTAGGGTTGCTTACAATAGACCCTTATAGTCCAGCTCTTCCTCGGACCCCGCGCATAGCAGGCCCTTAGTGCACCGGGCTGCCATTTTAACCACAAGCTAAAATACAGATGGTCAGGTTTACTCTTGCACTTGAAGAATATCTATCTAATTTACAATAAACAGAATCTGATTCACCTAAAAAGAGCTGAAAGTGTCCGTTTGCTAGCTTTTTGTTTGCCCTTCTCAGCTGAATCCAAATTCTTCCCCTGAGAGTTATGATTTTTACTATCAAACTTCTCATTTACTTCTTCAATACTATGTTCATGCAAGGAATCATGCTTCTTTATGAACTTGTGATCTTTACTAGCCACATCTTTCATCAAAAGATTCAAATGGTTAATAGATGTCTTCTGTGACTTCTCATCATCCTTTTTCTCCTTTCCTGTTACATCACAACAGTGTAGTTTCACCTCTTCCAGCAGCATCCTTATTTCATCCTTAAACAACTGCGTACGTGTACCCTTAATTTTCTTCCTAGTTACGGTATCCCCTCTATCCAGTTCCCGACTGAGAAAATCTGTATCATCGATCAAATCTTGCTTCTTGAGAGCCATCTCCTCAGAGCGCTCAGCAGCAATGATCTTCTGCTTCTTGGTTACTGCCTCCACTAAATCACTGCATCCCTTCTGATTTAACTTTTGCTTCTCGGTTCTATTGTGTTGCAATTCATAATTTTCATCAAGCTCACTATCGTCTTCAGACACATACTCCGGCTTCATTAGCTCCACATTTCCATGGAAAGTCTCCTGGGAAACATCTTCCTCCTGTCGACCATCACCTTCAAGCAGGACATGTTTCTCCGCTTCGATCACTTCAACACCTGTGGAGACTCCTGGAACTATGGTATCAAGGATGACTTTGCCGAGAAGGAACCTTGTCTCATGCACGTGTCCTTTCCCAAGAGAATCGTAATCTATCTTGAAATTCTTCTTACTGGTTTTGAAAGATGTAACACCTTTCACCAGAATGTCAAACATAAGCTCGACATCTTTGCCCATTCTCATTGATACAAAGACCTGCAAACCAGACATCCAAAAACTCATTAAGCTAACAAAAGAGCAATTACCATTCTGATAGCCTATTAAACACTTTTCAAGTAAGAGGACACGAGAATTAAAGTCTACTGGTTCTCCTTTTTCTTCCCATTTTGTATTCAAATCAACAAAAATCGTGACTATATATACAAATAGTATTTACTTTATGGACAAGCTGAGCTGGTTTCCCAATGAATTTATTAGGTCCGTTTATGATGGAGAGGCAAGCTACAACATTTATTCCAAGTACACTGTCTTAAGTTTCCACAAAAGGTAGATGCAAGATACCATGTTGTTTACGAAGTAAATGAACACCGTTACATCAGGTTCAGAGAAACAGGGATAATCACCTCCTTGTGAGTATAATGAGCTAGACTCTCAAGGTTAGGAAATCGTTGATGCATGCCTTTAAATAAAGAGCTATTTCAAAATGTACTTAATCCTTTCCCGTCCATAGCACGCACTGCAAAAAGGTTTAGAAAGATTCTCTGTCTTGTTGTATGAATCAATTAAGTAATTCAAGGCAAGAATTACGAAATGGTTGACTTTTTCTCTAGGGAAGTCATCTACCTCCACCTCTAGGCCCTACAATGTGGGTCCTATCGTTTCATAATGACTAGGAGGTTACCACAGATTAACAAAAAGAGTTGACCAAGAGATTATAAGTCATAGATATTCAAGTCATTCCCCCATTCCCTGCTGATAAGGGGAAACCAACAGGAAACATTGTTTCGCAAACACAGGCATTCCTAGAAACTGGAGCATTCTCCTCTCCTCATTTTATATGACAAGGCTGCTACTTGAGAGACAACTGGACTAACTCCCTGATCAAAAGCTGATTTACTCATTTATCAACAGAAAATTCCAGATAGAATTATATATCAGACATTTTTCACATTTTACTATTGAAAAAGGATTAACGCAGCTTCTGCTTTCAGATAGAAAATTAGCCTATTTGACTCTTGGATGAACAGCATGAACTAACTGGGATCTTTCATAAAAGTCAAGCATAACTTCATAGCATGCTCAAATAAAGTGAAATGACAAGACTGACAAACCATCTTGGTGTAAGCAACAGTTAGATGTAAAAATCGAAGTATGTTTACCCACCAAACCAGAGCATGGGGCTCCTGGGAACTTGGACAATGCTTCCAGGAGGCTGTCCCCGTCAGTTAAAATGTTTATAGATTTTTGGACTTGCACTGCCAGCTGTGCAACTCTTTCTGCAAGTTCATCATCTGAAATGGAGACTTGAGAATCATAGACTTCAGGTGCATACACAGCTGCAGCTTCAGAATGCTTCTCTGCAAATTTAACACCTTCCTTCCAATTTCCGTGATACAATACAGAAGCAAAAGTCAGGATGACAAGCGCATGTTGAGGATGAGTGATCAATGCCAGATGAAACGCCAAGAGTGCAACCCTGTCATGCACATCATTGAAAAGAAAACATTTGTCAAGTATCAAAGTCATAACAAGCCAGTTCTCACAACACTAGTGCAGGTTAACAATTCATCTAATAGACGACTGTCAAAACAATTATAGCAAAGTGATCAAAAGAATAGCAAAATCCACTACTGCGACAGTAGGCAGCCAGACTATGAGCTGCAACATCTGCTGTAAAATAGAGTTAGAAACATGACTCCGAAGAATTCGCATGCTGACTGCAGTGTATGAGAAAAATTGAACTATGGGATACTCCAGACTAAACGTGTCAAACAATGAATCTACCATGATGACCATGCAGCATGTAGAAATTTCTTCAAACCTGTAAATGTTTAAAATGCCTCTAATTTGCAATTTAAAAAACAAATAATGAAGGAGCGACATAGATGTATTATCTAAGATGCACAAGAAAAGGTTCTATCTTGTTGTAGTTATGGAGCTTAGTTGTAGTGATGATGCCAACTTAGGCTTTTAAAGTCAGGAAGGATGCTTCTAATGGCAGTGTCCAGAAATTAAAATCAAAATATGACAAAGACAGAAGAAGATGCTTGTTTTCTGTTCACAGTGCTGCGTTACCTCCTCACTATGGAAATTCAGTAGTAGAAGAAGCTTCAATGGCTCCTTTACAGCATTTAATATAGTTGTCCTGTGGACACCTTCTAATACCCTTCTCTCTTACTTTTTTGGTGTTAGCTTCTTCTTTTTTTTGTGATTTAGGATGTCTTGTTTAAGCTTTCACGTGGCTAGCGAATGAATGCCATTTGTTATTTACATGGATCAGGCGAAATTCAAAGTAGTTCCTACGGTTAGGGAGCTTACACTTGTCCTCCCTTTGCCAAAGAATAGCCATATAATTTCAGTGACTCAATGATTAGGATTGAAAACTTGTTTAGTTCTTTTTTTTCCAATCAAAACTTGTTTAGTTCAAAGCATACAAAGATTAGGTACGACTACTCGTTTAGTTCAAAGCATACATAACAATCAAAAGAGAAGACTGCAAGGTCCACTGTTAGCTTAACAGCAGCAGCAGGGTTTCAGCTTAGTCAATTCTTCCTATCCACGTCAGCACTTGAGACCAAGCTAACATAATAACTCTGTTATACTGCTGCAATACTATGATAGAATTAATGGACCTTCTAATTAGACAAGTCTAGAGAGCAACATATATCAAATTATAGCTCTGAAAGCAGCAGTAGATACAATAATATCCAAAGATGAAGACCATCTCTCTCAGGGAGGAAGTGTCAGTAAAAGGACAGAGAGGGGTACTAGAAGCAAATGCCTCATGGAGATAAAGAATCCAATCAACATATCTGAATCAGACCTCAGAATAAAAACGAAAAGAACTTGACTAATGATAAAGATGCAGCAATGTCATGTCACGGGCACAATATTACATGTCACTAATTATTACAGGTGAGAAATGGGAACAATATTATATGTCACTAATTACTGGAAGGGTGACAAAACAATCAAATGCCAAAAATGAGACGCAAAAAACCTCACTAAAATGCATGTCATAAGACCAAATGTTTTATTTGAACCCAAATAATTTATATCAACTCACCACACACTATCATGTGAAGGTTGACCGCAGGTGACAAATTGATCCAAGCTGGAAAATAGTTTCTGAAGAAAGCTGCGACTTATAAATTATATGCTTAAAACACAAGTAAAAACCAACAACAAATTAACTTTAGAAAATGAATATGCCCACACGCGCATGCACCATACACAGGAAAGAGCTGGTCTTAGAAGTATTTATAGGAGCAACCAGAAGCTGTTACATGAAATTATAAGATGTAGACAACCCAGGAAGAGTTGATATCAATTAAGTGTTGGAGCAGGTATAATGACTTATAAATTTTTTAAAGAGGAAGAAAGAGATGCAGCAAGAAAGAGCATACCATCAGCATCACAGAACTGTCACCCAATTGTTCGCAAGCTTGTTGAGCAAGGTATGCTCCCTGTAAATGATACACATGTACATTAGGCTATTTCCACCATTCTAAGGTGTATCAATTTGTCAGCAAGCCAAAATGAGATGCAGCAATGTGGACATACATGAAATGGCAACACAATCTCAAGTATATTGTATCTCTGAAGTAAAGAAAGAGAAGGTGCCGCAGCCCCATATGACATCATATAATTTAGTTCCATCCTTATTCTAGCCTGCAAAAAAAATAAATAGAAAAATTAGTGAGCACGGAGCATATGACGTAGAGAGTTCCCTTAAAAGAGTAGGAGCTTTATAAGTTTCAGGGATGTCCAACAATGAGAAGGGACAAATAGGAAAGAGAAAGCCGATTGAGAAAAGATGATGTGAATTACTAAGCCAGATAAATGGCTTATCCAAAAGTCATTGTATACCTTGGACAAGCTCATGATGGATGATGAGAATTCATCCATCCAATCTTCTATCTCCTTTGTAAAGGATAAGCTAAGACGAGCAGCCAATCTCAAGCCGCGCAAAATTCTCGCTGAGAAAAAAGAAAAGCCAAGATTAGTTCCATCACATTAACAATTAGGGTTAAATTCATGTAATCCCCATCTATTCTTGAATTCAACAATGTCAACCCCATTCTACTTTTAGTTACACTTAATCCCAAGCTTTCTTAAGTTCACATTTTGCCAAATTGATTAGCAGTAAAGCAGTAAAACCCCTTCTGTTCTTTTCTAACAAGGAGAATGGCTGTAAACTCTTCAAACCTCATGGTACCCCATGTTTATACCTTGTGTTCCACCTTCCTCTCACTTGAGCTACAAGAACACTACTAATCCATTTAGCAAGAATTATTGCCCCGTTCCACCCTCAAACAAGCACGCTACTTTCCCTCTTCCCCTCTGCCAGCCAAAGCAGGCAGAAGCAGCACAGTCACCCTCCTTCTCCCAATACTACAATCATCCTTCCCCAAACATTCTGCTCCTTCCTCATGTGGTAAACCTTATAATCCCCCCTCTTCGCGCTCAAATATAACCCCTCTCGTCATGCTTAACTTTGACCCCATGGGACCTCCTACTTCATCGCCTTGTAAAAGAATGATTTCTCCATCTCTTCACCTAATTGTCCCCTTTAAACGACTGCCTTTCTAAGACCAACTCAATCTCCCACAATCACTTTAAATACAATCAAAAAACATTAGCAACTAGGTACTCGACATTCAACTTCAACGATGTTTTCATAAATTCTATAATACTAATCTCCCCCCCCCCCCCCGGCTGAAATATAACCCCTCTCGTCATGCTTAACCTTGACACCATGGGATCTCCCACTTCATTGCCTGTTAAGAGAATGATCCCTCCATTTCTTCACTTAATTGTCCCCTTTAAGCGACTGCCCTTCTAAGACCAACTCAATCTCCCACAATCATTTTGAATACAATCAAAAACCATTAACAGCTAGGTACTCGACATTCAACTTCGACAATGTTTTCATAAGTTTTCTAATACTAATATAGTAGTGTTGCAAATAATTATAGAAATAATGCAGTCGCAAGGGAACTTAAAAGTACACCAATGGAAGGTTTGGATATGGGCAATTGGTTATTGCACGAAGAGGGGAACTAGGAGAATCATGGAAATGAACAGCTAAGGGGTTAAGAGTATTGCTGGAATAAAGAGACCATATTTCTAGAATTAAGACCAAGTGTTTGCAGAATCTTTTCTTATGGTGTAAGGGTAGTCTTATTGGTAGCACAAACGATTATATGAATTTCTTGGACTTGCTAGGGGGCAGACAGTAGATTTAATCTTTATGTTCTGATCTGCATTCCCTTTGTTATTCTATTACTTGTACCATGTTGGTACATTCTATCAATAAAACTTTTACCATTTCAAATAAAAAAAATTATCCCGTGGAAATCTCATGATCCAATTATGAAATTGTTTGGAGCGTTTAAAAAATTAAAAATCTATGTTTTTAAGCGTGCTAAAAAACTGTTTAGGGGGTGCATAAGCGAGTTATGGATGAAAGGGATGCAATGACTTTAACCAAATAAAATAGTAATGCTTCCCTCCAAAATTGAATGTTTAACTTTGTTTAGTTATTTACTTATCAGAAAAAACTTTGTTTAGTTATTAAGAAAAGAAGTTGACAATGTCTACGTTTTGATTTGTAAGGAATAAGTAAGATAAACAAATACAAAAATAAAATACACATTCAATTCGGGATGTAAGAAGCATGAACTAAGTCTTAATTCATGACAAATTCTTAAATAACTGCACCTACCACAATCCTCTCCAAACGACAAGTGAGCGGGTACTAAAGTCCGCAGCTGAATTCATATCAAAATAAAACTTTTTAAATCCCAACACATCAAAGTAACTATTTTGCATTACATACTTGAAGATAAATTTTTGATAAAGTACATACATGAAGATAATAACCTCACCTTTAAGGATCTTAGGTCCTGCATTGCGTTGACATAATCATAGATTCTATTCACCAACGGATTGAAAAATAAGCTGTTTCCATGATATTAGAAAAATTAATAATGAGTTAAATAGCACCCACAAACTCAATAATTTAAGTATCCAATCAATCACCATAACGAAAACATATCAACCCACAGGCCATAGCTTTTGAACTGCAGAAAAAGCATGTTTAATTTGGCCCAACATTCTCTAATATGTAAAATGCTTTGTCTCATGGAACTAGAAAAGAAAAAAAAAGCGTAAGTTACCATGTATGCTACATATGGCATAACAGGTAGATATAATTCATATTGACTTTGTGGAGGACTTTCCATAGAAAGATACTGATAAAGACATCAGTTTAACGTATAACGCAGAGAATAGCAATTTGAGATTTTAAAAAAAATTGATCGTTTATGAGATTACATAATTTTGTTTAGCAGAATCCTATCAACACCAAATAAATTGCTTAGTTTAGCTTCCCAAAATGCTATAATGTTCTGAAACAACTGTCAATTCACATCTCACAGCACTCCATTGTAACAACTGGGCAATTACACCAATATTTGAGAAAACATTAACCAGGTCCCTCGCACTAGCATAGGGTTTAATATCTTCAGTTTTTTGCCTTTTTTCTGAATCCGCTTGCAAATGCTAAGGATGACTGATTCTAGTGAACTAAATAAAGCACCTATGCTTTGCCAACAACTTGTGGAGGTGCAACTACAATTAAATAACTGATCAGGCTGACTTATTCTCTCTTCTTGCAGCTCTCAACCCTCCAAGAAAAGGAGCAACAGACATTTCCAACTTCTTAGTCATAGCTCTGGAAACCGCTAACAGTTTTCTCTCATCTTTTCTCATCCAAAAAGATGAAATGTAGAAACCATTTGGATAGATGAGAGTGAAACCCTGTTACAATTCTTAGAATCTTTTGTATGGATGGTCAGGGTTTTTTCTTTTTTGCTTCGTTGGCTCTCTTTTTGTATGTTATCACATCATTTAGAAAGTGCTGGATTTTGACACAATAATACTTACCATTTATCAAAAAAGAAACCACTGAATAATTCTATTCATTAATCCATGCTAAACTGAGTTATGAGTAGTCATCAAGGATCCCACATGGTGTAATCAAATGCAGCATAGCACTACCTTCAACAAGTAGAATTCCAGTTTCAGCAAACTGAAAATAATGGTGTTTCAAAAAAAACACAAATTCTCACTTCATCAAAAAACACAAATTCTGGTTTTTGGGAAACATGAGTTTTATAAATACCAAAAATCATCTAAGCCTAATATATAGCAAACTAATTCTTTGCAAAATCAACCCACCTCTTCCACTCTGACTCTTCAACTTTCAACCATTTTCCTTAAAAATCTAGAAAGAACTAAAGTTACTTCATTTGAAAAGTATATGATCATCGCTTAATCCAATAATCCATGTTACTTTACTAGTTTATTCCACATTTTACATGAGATATGTGTCCTAATAATGATCCAAGGTCTGAGTGATAGTTTCATAAATTCTTGGGTGAACTTTTTGTTGTTAAAACATTTAGTCCGAATATAATATTTCTAGAAAACAGTATTTGAAATTAAGAAAAGTGCACAATATTTTCCCAAAGTTGTTTTCCATACCACCTAATTAGGGCCACAACACGGAGAAATCAAGCATGGAGGTGCCACAGCACACAGAACTTCCCTCTACATGACTGCCACCTCTTGCTACAATCAATTCCTCCACATTTTGGTCAAAATTAAAGATTTTTCTGCACTCATTGCCTTTTCTATGGATTATTAAGCATATAATCAACACCAGTACCAAAAATAAAAGGGAAATGCATGAACTGAGCAACAAATTTGGATGTTATGTGTTAAATTCTCCTTTTTTTTACCGGGTTGGCAGTCTCTATACCTATTCAGTTAGGATTGGTGTAACTGAAACCTAAGCTTTAGCAACCAAAATTAAGTTCCCAACAGCAATAAAACTTACAACATTTCCTATGCCTTCTTTTCCCAGGATAAGTCCACAGAAGAAAAATTAGCTTTTAGCTTGTCCACTTAGAAAAATACAAAACAGAAAGATACCTGTTAATAGTGAAATCTCTGTGCATGGAATTCTTCCAGAGAACGAAATCTTTCTGATCACATCCCTTAGGCATTTTAGGAACAAAGAGTTCCTCTTCCTTTTCAGCATTCTTTGCCACAGTATCAAAACTTGATACCTGCAGTTAGTGTAAGTAAAAGTACTTCAATAGTTTTGATTGTAAAAAGGGTTTCAGATCTCTAATTTATCTCTTACTAGACTAAAACAAAAGGAAATTTTCCTGTCGTCTGGATACCAAATCAATGTTCTTCCGAGAATGTTGTGATCAAAATGGTAAATTTACACATCAAATGTGACTTGCAACTCAAGCACTTCTCAATTCTCCAAGCATTTAGTTGAACAGTGCTGAATTTTTCACTTAAGGTAAAATATACTCCCTCCTTTTCAATTTAAGAAGAAAATGAAGACTTTTAAAACTTGCAGTCCTAAACAAGCCATAACATTTGTGTGGCTATAATTCTTTTGAAACTTGTGGTGTTAAACATGCCAAAGTATTTGTGTGACTATAAAAGCTTCTCATTGAGGGTAAAATTGGAAGTTTAAGTTAAATTATTTTCAAATTTAGAAAGAGGTCATTCTTTTGGAACGGACAAAAGAAAAAGGTTCACATAAGCTGGAACCGGGGGAGTATATATTTGTCGGAACAGCATAATGTGTACAATGTGAAATTGTGTTTGCGCAAGCCCAACCATAGAAGTGTAGAAAGGTAGCACATTTGGTATCCCAAAGGAGTTGCACCAACCTCAATAACAGATCCTTTGACATGTACTCTGCATATCGGAAACCTTTGTCCAACTATTTGGGAACGACGAAATTGCTTTTTTATCTGCAAGACGTACAATAGCATAAATGTTTGAGCCCAACTACGAGTAACTGAACCCTAATATAAATGTCTCATAACAAGGTGATGATTCTGAATGCATCAAGAACCTGTGGAAGTCTTGCATTTGTGATTATATCAAAGTCTTTTGGTATTCTATTGAGAATTAGATCTCTGACACATCCACCAACCAAGTATGCTTCAAACCCTGTGTATTGCAATTTGGTCAAAGGTAACCTTCAAAAAGCAAGAGTAAAAAGAAAAGAATATGTATGATCATACAAGAAAGAAAGACATGCAAATGAAGTTGTACTGGACAAGGGTGAAAAAAGCATAGGGTCTTTTATCCAAATAAATTATTAGGTCATGTTAAAGTGTGTCTAGATTCACATGTCTAGACTCAATGAACTTGAATAGATGAATATTCAACTAATTGGTTAACACCGCTCAACCACTACTGCTCCTTTCCATTACATGCATCTGGAGTAATAGAAAAATACCAGAATATGTGTTTCCAGTCCTTATGCAGAAAGAAGTAAAAAAAATTGAAGGTTATTCTAGAATATTCCTACTTTTCTCAGAAGGTTCCAGAATAGTCCTACAAAATTGTAAGAGAATAATTACTTACCCTTACTGTAAGTGTAGACTATTACTTACCTTAAGTTAAGACTCCTAAGAGCCCCACTTGTATAACATCATTAATCATCTCAATAAGATCTTTTCTCTTATTTTTGCTTGCTTCAAAGCAACATACAAGAGGAATCCTTGTAAAATTCCTTGATTTTTGATATTCTTAATTATGAAATAATCATTAAGAATATCTTGCTGTTTAGTCATCAAGAATATTCTACCCAAATATTTTCTTGACTCTCAACAGGCCTCCTCAATCTCAAGTAGGTGAAACAACTTGAGTATGTTTATTTTGAGAAAAGGGATAATAAAAAAATCACCTGACTAGCAAACAGTCACGAAAATCATATTATCGGAATAGGGAACAATCACTGAAATGAAAAGCAAAGCTGAAAATCTTTTTTCCGGAAAGTCGTTGGTAATTGCACAGCGGAAAAAAGTGTTTCTTATTGTTAGAACATTGTATATAGACAGAATACTGTACAAAGCACACTTACTGGCAACAGATTTATAGGGATTTGTAGGAGTTAGCTACCTTAGTTAGAATCCTCTTCCCATTTATTTAAACCACTGATTCTTTGAGTAATAGACATTGGAAACTCCTCCAGTACCTTTTTATTTTACATGGTATCAGTCACATCGGTATATCCTTATTGTCCTTCTAGTTATTTATGTTGACGATATTATCATTACAAGAGATGATTGTGCAGGGATTTCTTCTTTCAAATTGTTCTTGCACACTAAGTCTCATACTAAAGGCTTGGCTCTCACTCCAGTTTGCTTTCAAACTTGTCATTTGTAAAGCAAACTTCTTTCAAACTGACAAGTTTGAAATCACATAGTTCTGGAAACACATGGTCTGGAAGACAGATCAGAAGCATGCAAAGAAAGGATTGAATGCCACAAAAAGTATCACCTTCACTCTGCAAAATCTTCAGAACAACCCACGCAGATGGTGGTATCATTGATCTACTTATCCCAAAGTTCCTTGAGTCCAACTTCCTCCATTTTGAGAAGTCAATTTGACCTGCATCATAATCATCACATATCATAATTCAACTGTAACTCCCACAAATAATATTTTTCATCCAATCACATGTTTGTTGCACTGTCTCTCCTACACAATCTTTTCCAGCTTGGTCTCTCCTACCCAATGAAAAACAGACAAGCAGAAAAGAAACCCACTTTTGTTTTCTTTTGAACAAGAATTTGTTCTAAAGGTTTATGGAACTTGAGCAAACAAGAAACTAAGAGAGAGAAAATATACACTCAACAGTCACTATGACTGAATCCCAGATTAACTGGATAAATCCTATGTATGCACTCTGCTTTATTCAGGTTTTTCACTACTAATTTGTACAGAAAGTATAAACCTACCGCAACCTTCCGTCCAGGGGCAGATGCACAGTAGAAGCTACAGGTTTGGCCGAATACATTAGCTTTGGCTCAGACCTGGGGTACGCGTTAAGAAATCTACTAAATATATACAAATATTAAATTTCGAACCCATTAATTCAAATAGTGAGTGGGTTCAGTGGCATCCCAAACCCAAAAGTTCAAATCTTGGATCCGGCTCTGCATCCATCTTCATTTATCCAAGCTTGGACGCTTTGCCAAGCTCAGAGAAGTAGAGGTACAGCAAGAAAAGAAGTTTTTAAAAGAAAATAAGCAAAAGAAAAGTTGGGCACAAGCAGAAGCTTCAAAATGCACTAAAGCTATATAATTACCTGCCTCGATCACGGACTCAGTACCCGTATTAGCAGAAACCTGAGACTGACTTTCGAATTCAGCAAATGTATGTTTAAATTTCTGAAACACATAATTCTATATTAGTGCTATAAACTGTTCGACAATATGCCTGAAAGAAAAAGTAGCATGCAGAAGAACCAGATATGAGATAACCAAGTGGTACCTGCAAGGATACAAGGGATTTGAGACGCGAGAATAAAGCATTGTCTCTAGTCAGCTTTGATATCGCGGCCATTCAACTTAAAAAACTCTATACCACCAACGGGGGAAGACAAGGGTAAGCGGTCATTTCAGACGGGAGACCGCGCTTCTTTGGCTCTGTCCTGAGATATATGCAATGCCCCTGTTTGGCCAAGCTTTTACCAGGCAAAAGCTTCTTTGTTTTTTCATTTCAAAAGAAGTGTTTTTTTTTTGGAAGTTAAAATGTTTGGGCGAGCTAAAAAAAAAAATACTTTTGAGTAGAACCAGAAACAGTTTTAGAGAAACAGAAAAAATAGTTTCTCTTCAAAAGTATTTTTTTGAAAAGTATTTTTGAGAAAAATACACTTAGAAGCAACTTTTAAAATCTTGGTCAAACACTAATTGCTGCCCAGAAGTGCTTTTTAAGTAAATTAGCTAAACACAAACTGCTTCTCACCAAAAGTACTTTTGAAAAAAATATTTTTAAAAAAAAATACTTTTCAAAATAAGCTGATTTTTGAAGTTTGGCCAAACAGGTTATTTATTAGGTCACATAGCAACTAGAAATTGGAATATGAAAATTAGGGATTAATAGTCTACTCACTTTTACTTGTCCACGGTACTAAAAATATATTTTTGCTTTTACTTGTCTATTTTAGCAAATTAATAGAAAAAAAAATTATTTTAACTTTATCATTAACTACTCATTCCCCAAATTATTTCTCAATACTTTTTGAAATGCTATTATTATCATAAATTATAACAAAAAATGTATTTCATTTATTACTTCTTAGGGAGGCGTAAAAGTACATGGTAGTTAGTTAAACTTTTTCCTTTTTTTTAAGAACCTATCATTCTCGAGGATTAGTGACACATGGTTTAGAAAATCAGGGAATTACGCTACTATCTGTATCTATTATGTATATCTTGAATATTCTACTAGATAATTCTCTAATAAGTAAATTTATTGTGTATTTTTTATGTATATTAGAATTATATAATATTGGTACCACTCCTTTTAGAATTTTAAAATTTGCAGTTACAGATTTGTACTTTGGGGAGCATATTACTTCTTGGGCTCTTTTGAAGTGGAACCATATTAATATCATGTAACATATAGCACGCACTTGATAAGTGTGTTTAACCATTTAATATTTTACTTTTCATATTCTTTCCTTCTTCTTTTTCTTTTTCTTTTCATTCTATTCTTATTTTATAGTGAATCCGCTTTTTAGGTTGGGGATGTTTCGTTGTCGTTGGAATTTACCATTAAAATTTATTATACACTTCCCACATTTTTAACTATTCTTCTTCTCCATAAAAGACTTGTTCATAACAATATAAATCCTAAATTTTTTTCACTATTAAAGACCATTATAAAATTACCTTATTTTACCCCATAAATTTAAAAATTACCCGAAAGATTAGTTGATGCCTCACTTTTAACCCATTCTACACATATAAGGAAAGGATACTTCTGAATTCAACACTATTCCAATATCTTCGTGTAACAGTCTAGTCGTTAAGTTCTGGAAAAAAAGTTTAGTTGCAAGTTCTTTTAGATTGTCAGTTTTGTCCTTCTCAAATTTTTTAGTTATTGCAATTGAGTCCTAGCAGTAATTTTCGTATTTTCGATCAAGTCCCTTAGGCAATTAGTGAAATTGGGTCAGGTGTCTGAGTATTGAGTTGTAATCAGAATGCATCTATATATTTGTATTGTGTACTGAGAGAAGAATATCAAAAAATTGAATGAAATATCCTTATCCCCTTTTATCTTCTTATCTCGTTCTCTATCTTTATCTACTTTTCTTTCATTCTTCGCTAAGTAAGGTGTTACAATTGATATCAGAACTTTGCTGGGCTACTTTTGAAAGTGAAAAATATATGTTGATACTAATCGTTTTAAGGGTTTTAAATACGGTGTGAAAGACTTAAAGGTCCAACTTTAGTCTTTCATAGAAAAAACGGCAAAACGGTTTGATAAGGTGGATAAAACTCAGAACTGTTTAATATGTAACTCAAATAAGCTCAGGAGATAAATCAGAAGCTTCAACTCATTGTCAATCAGTTGGACGCAGCAAAGAAGCAAGAAGCTCCTCCTCCGGCCAAATCCTTTGCGTCTGCAGCTTAGGGTTTCCCCCAACGAGTCGGATCTGGCAATCCGCAGGTTATAAGGCTGGGTCAGTTCTATCGACACCCCCCATATGCTTCTTCTTTCACTTTCTCTGTTGGTAGAGACTCTACTTTTTCCCCAGTTTTTATTTCTTAAGGCTCTCCCCTCTTGCAAGCTCGTGCCTTTGTCTCTCAACAACCCCCTCTATCACCTATCCCAGTTTTAACTTCTCTCCAAAACACTCTTTTAACCCTTAAAGCTTCTGCTTCTTAGGATCTTCCACATGTTTCTTCACCCACACAACCTATGAATCAGATAGCCCTTGTTGATGATCCTAGTTTCCAGCTTCCTAAATTTTCTAAAGCTAAAATCACCTTTCCTGAATTTGAAGGAACAATCTCTCGTGGTTGGCTTAAAAAATACGAACATTTTTTTTGAAATCTATAATATCTCGTTGTCGAGTAAACTAGGGTGTGTTTCAATGCATTTAAAAGACTGGGTGGATGTTTGTTTCGACAGATGCTTGGCTCACAACAGAGGTAACATCGCTTGGCCTATGTTTTGTTTTGAGTTGTGTAGGAGATTTAGGAACATTAGGCCACTCGATATAGTTGATGAATTTAACAAGATCCGACAAAGGGGAAGTGTAGACAGCTATTAGGAAAAGTTTGAGGATCTCACTAGTTACATGATTATTCTTTACCCTCTATTAAATAAGTCACATTTTATTGCTAGTTTTATGAATGAACTAAAATCTGAGATGATGCCTTTGGTTAGGCTTGCTAACCCTACTAGCCTCGTTGATGCTTATGAAGCAGCCAGAATGTATGAGAAGTCCTTTTAAGCTTTAGCCAAGCACAATAGCCACAGACCTTTCTCTTCCCAAACAAGACCGTATAATCCTAACCAGCTTATTTACCAAAGAACCCTTGTTGTTATTAGACTACTCCTTGAGAATACCCTACTCATAATAACCTATCCAAATCAGAGGATTCAAGCTCCTTGCAAACCAAATAACATGGTGGCACTTAGAGCTCAAGGTTTGTGCTATAGGAAAAGTATCACCATGGACACCAGTGCAAATAAAAAGTAGTAAATGTTATGGAAGGGCAAGAGGAAGAAGTAGAGCTATTTCATGATGTGACGGAAGGTTTGGAGGAATAAGAGAAGACCAAGGTGGAGGAACAAGCTAATATTGCATTAGCAATAGCTATGTTACACGATTGCAGGAATTCATATTGAATTCGAGGATCTCAGCACTGCCTCATGAATTGCTCGAGAAAGTAGCTGAGATAAGGAATTTGCAGAAAAAGAGAAGAAGAGAGAAGAAGAGAAGAAGAGAGAATTTAGGGTAGAATTGTATGTATTGATTGATAAACGAAATTGTAACTTATAATCCTATTTGTACTAATTACATTGTATTCAAAATGATAGAGTTATAGCAGATTCCTCTCTAACTGAATTCTGTTATTCTAACTACCTCAACTAAGTTTAACTAACCTCTCACTATGTAACTAACTTTTGAACCTGTACGATTTCTTCTTCTACTACTTGAGCTTCTCGAGCCATTCTTCTAAAATTGTGTATCAGTAC